>JXSR01S006166.1:4675-14903 GCA_000969725.1 Ophiothrix spiculata
ATATGTTTGTGAAAATCACTACGTATAACAAGGCTTAAATCTCAAAATATGGACTGAAAATGATTAATTTTGGTCTAAAATGAGCATTTCTGTGAAAGAACGTGAAACTAAATCATCAAATTCCAGAAATAGTTTTAACACTTAACCCTCGTTGACCTAACCCTTTTTCAACTACCTGGTCACATAACCACCCACGTAAAAAATGAAATCGGCATACAAAAAGTTTGGTTGTTTTATACCATATTTCAGGGAAGGGTCTTTTTTTCTATTGATATCAAAATCATGAAAATCGGCCGAGTAATTATGACGTCAAAAGTACTTCAGATCGGAACAAATCGCTGAAATCTGATTTTCGACCAAACATGTCCTGTAATTTTAAGCATCTTAGCATACAGACATTTTTCAAAATGGCGACTTTTCTATGAGGTGGGGCCTACCAATGTAGTTTATGGCTTACAAAACAAGGTGGCACCTCCGAATGTGTTTTATCAAGATGACCGCAAAGGATGTAAAAACAGTAACTAAGATTCCCCGGGTCAATTTTTTGTGTTTTGGGGCGATCAGCGACAATTCGTTAGGAGGCACAATGGTTAAGGACCATTTATATATGTCCAAAAATTAATAATGAACCCAGTGGTGGAGCCAATATGCATATTAGTCGCCACGCAATTGCTTATTGCTACATTAATGTTAAAGTAGGAAAATATATCTCTGCTTTAAATAGGAAAAAAATATCTGATATATCATCCTGGGGGAACTAATTCAATATGATGTGTATATTAAGTATATTATGTTCCAAAATTTAAAAGAAGTCTACAGAATCAAAAATGCTTACATGCAATCTTATTTAAAACTCCGAAATCAACATAAATAAAAACAAAAACAAAAAAAGAGTTTGCCAACCTTATTTTACACCCAGAATTATTGCAATGTGTGGAAAGAAGTGAAATATCCGAATCAGGATGATGGGCAATTCCTTCTGTAACCGAGTTTTTCATTGTGCTAACTGGTTCAAGGGGGCCTTTGATCATAAGAGAAAAAATAAGAATTAGATGTAAATGTAATACATCATGAACTGATGAAGGTCATCGAAACAAATTGAAGAGTGCTTTTTTCAAAACTCACTTAATTCGATTCATTCCTAGAAAATCATGTTTTTCGTGTTATGTTTATTTCAGATTGTTTTGTTCGAATTAAATCTTAAGTCCAATTACTCAATCATCTAGAATCGGTTATTGTCAACGTAAAAACATAAAAATATGTCGTCTTTTTTAAAATGGTAACTTTGAAAAATGCATATTTTTCCAAAAATCACTTAGTCTAGCTATATTCTACTGAGGACTAAGTGAGTTTTGGAAAATTTCGATTTTATGATGAAACGATACAACATTTAGAATAATGATAACGGTAAAATCCGTTATATTCATCGAGGTTTATTTACATATGAATGTTAATATATTTTAACAGATTTTACTGGGGGTGTCTAACTCTTGTTTGGTGCGACTCGGGCATGGCAACCCAAAAACATAAAAGGTGTCCTTTCCGAAAAAAATGTATAAAACAATGTTTACATTCAGTAAGTTGCTTATAATGCCGTATTTACTGTACTGTTTTGTAAGGGCCATTGTAGACCCCAACTCATCAGAAACACTCACCAGAATTTTGCTTCTGATGAGTGAGCATCTACAATGACCCCTACGAAACAGTGCTGGTAAACATAGCATAATAAGATGTATTAAGTCAAGATAATAATGTATTACGCTCCCTTTTTAGTTGAGCTCTTTACCTTTGGATGATTCCAACTGAATCTTATGTCATAACAATGTTTAGAGAGAAAAAGTATCCTTGTAGAGCAGCACATCTGTTGTTAGGTATAAAGATTCCCCTTTAATACACATCCTTTTTTTGGTATGTTAGTACTCACCATTGTCACCGTTCCCATGAGCTTGGTTAACCTCGACCAAAAGTGGACCTTAAGTGGACTAAGTCAGTTTTTAAAAAAACACTGTTCAAATACATGATTCTTAAAATCTTATACATGGATACTCCGAGTTACATCTAATACATAACTTACTGTAAGAAAATTATATGACAGAAATAAAGGATCAGTATGGCTTATATAATATGAACAAGATACTGTTCTTATTGCTCACTTTTGATTAATCAATGATCTACCTGTAAAATTAAGAGACGTATTTTTACAACGCGATGTGACATCCACGATTATTCAAAAAGACAAGCAGATGACCTAATAACAATCATATACAAGAAATCTTCTTCTGACCGTGGTATTTGTACAAATGGTTATATTTTGTGGAATTCATTTTCATAACTTTCGGTTATTTTTTTCGCAGAAATTATAAAACAACATTATTAACTACAATGTCCGTTGATCATGTACTAATCTTGTTTTGTTAGTTCACTTTATATTTTTGTTGTTGTTCTTGAACTGTTTTGTTGTTTATCTACCTAAGGGATATGCTATATATAAGCCTCCTTGACTGCTTAGCCTATTCCTTCATAATGTATTGTTTTTTTATTATTTCTTTGTGGGTATCATTTATGTGTTTTGTTATTTTTAATAATTTGTGTGTACATGGGAATGAAATAAAATGAAACTGAATTGAATAGAAAACTTATTAAATCCTATTTGGATAAGTTTTTCTCACCATTTTGACCTACTTTTGTCAATTTGGGGACTGTTTATCAAAAATGTTTACGAACCTGATATACCGTATCCACTCGTCCAATTCAACCACTCATTTTTCTGAATTTAGATCACGTTACAGTTGAGCGTTTTCATACTAGCGTGCCAAAAATAGTTAAAATAATCTAAATGAAGTGTCGGTTATAAAGTATGACTATTTGTCAAACTTTTTGAAATGGGGATTTTATTAATTTAAGGAGATTGTCAGCTGGAAAATAGTTGAATTAGACGAGTGAATAGGGTATTTGTTAGCTGATTTTAATATAAATGTATTTTTGAATGCATTCGTACATATAAAACTTAATTTAGTGTGCGTTCAACAAAAAGTGCATGTACATGTTTAAACACTCATATCGTATTTTTTTTTATTTTTTTTTCATGATTTTACAGGTTCCGAGACGGTTTCAAGAAAGTGTTCCGTTGCATGAAACCAACCATCGATTCCAAACCTGACCATGCCCGAGGTGGCATAACAGCTACGTCCGGGCCACCAACTAGCACAACGTGTCATATGAATAACTGTCACAAGTCCTACAATGACCATAAACCACCACCAACACCTCCGACTGTTGTTATTAGCACGATTAACACTTACATGGATGATACAACTTGTTAAAGATATCCCGTAATTAGGGACGCACCATTTAACTTTCAGGGGGGCTAAAAAGTTAGGTAGAGGCAATTTTTTTTGTGGAAAAATTTACGAGACTAAGTTTGTTTTTTCTTCACTTTCATTGAAGTAAGATTTTTTAAAGTCAATAATCTAAAACTTTTCGGGGGCGAAACTCCTATATATAATAGTAAGTAATAAGGGGCAAGTTTTTTTTTCCTCATGTGAGTCAAGTTATTTTTTTTTCTCAAGCAGTGAGTCAAATTATTATTTTTCTCTTACATAGCGGAAAAACTTCCAGCCCCCAACCTGGAAGTCTAATGGTGCGTCCCTTATAAATTGGGTATCAAAGACACATATACTGTTACAAGAATACTACGGAGTATTTAAGGATATCTGTTAACCTTTGACGTCTTTATCTGAGGTATTTATAATTTTAGAAGAGTTTTAAAAATCGTCTAGAAAATACTACTACGGTAGGTCAAGAGAACAATCGGCACTTTTATGATGACAGGCAAAGTCTTAGCATGGTCCATGGTCCCAGATTCAACGTTAATTTGAAATCACTAAATGTGTATTTGAATAAACATTCTACGAATTAACTAAGTATATAACTAAATTATCAACCGAAAAGCTAAGCAAGTAGCATCATAAAGAACCTATAAGAGAGAAATTTAGCACAACATCAGCGCTATTTAAAACCAAAATATTATTTTATTCTCTTATCTGAATGTAGCAGCACTTTTTGCTTTCATTTTGACCTTCAATGTGTTTATTTTTACTAGCTGAAAGTTGTGTAAATTTGTCTGGTTTATTTGCTTATTTCAAAGTTAGATCTGTACAAATTCTTCAAAATTCTTCAAATGGTATGTTTAAATAAGCAAACAATCGAAAACGAACCCTAATGGAGGAAAGATAAAAACAAGACGAACTGACCTGTTAACGTCTTATTGACAATTTGACGCTTGACAATTGACAAATGACTTTACGACAGGGACTATTAACAATGATGACAACTATACCAAATATAATTTCTAAACCCATTTTTATTTCATTGAACATCAAATATGCATTATGTTTAGAGCATGAACTTAGCAAGGCAAGGTTGAGGAGGAGAGACGGGGTGCTTTGGGACCTTTGCTCCTCATCCGCCTTTTTTTTTTTGATATTTTCTTGTCACATTTTCAAAACTACAAAATTAGGTTTTGGACCTATTAAATCAAAATGCTTCCCAATCTCCGAAAGTTGCCCTATAAAAAATATTGGTCACATGCCTGGTTTATAAATAAAAACATGAACAAAAGACAATTTTCAATAAATTTAATAGGGGAATTTGTTTAATAATGTCGTACTTCTTAATAATCTGAATGTCTTCCGTTAGTTTAATAATTCCTCTACCATATATGTAGACTTATGTAAAATATAAGAATGGTCGGGCAGATTTCGTTGCTGGATCTGTAAGTTGTTTAAAAAGTAATATAAAAGCATCAAATAAATTTGATAGTTGAGATAAAAACAAAAATTAAAGTTTTAAGAAAATTTTAGGTTATAAAATATAACAGAGTACACTCATTCGTTTTATGTTAGAACCCTTGAGGTAATTTTGATCTCGTTCAGTTTTAATATTTGTCCGTAAAAATGTTGTATTATTCAATTCATTTTTTTTCCTTCAAATTTTCAATGAAATTGTTTGCCACGCATATTCTCACCTGCAAATCTTTGTATCTTTTTATCTGTTTGTTTTTGTTTTGATTTTTGTTATATATCATTTTTCAAAGTCAAGTTTACTTAAATATAACATTAAAGAATTTATATATTGACTGACCTTTGACGTGAATTAAACCATGACAAAAAAAACTGCATTAAAATATTTTGAACTAGACAGTGGATATAGAAGATGTTTTGATAAAGAAAGCAAAGGTACGAGCATTGGAAAAAATTTAGAAAAATGTCAAGTCGCAACCAACCGATACATTATTTTGGTTTTGATGCTGTCGTTGTGTAGTAATTAACCAGTCAACTACATGAATCCGGCTGCAAACCAATGGAAAATAATATCAACCTTAAAAAAAACCGAAGTAAAAGACGTAATGGCCCGTATTCCAGACAGGTGTTTAGCTAAACCATTGTTTAACTGAGAATCAACTGTCCAGGAATGATACGCATCATTGCAGCTTTCAAGCAGAACAGTTCAATGAGTCGTGCTGTTGACGAGAAATAAAACCTTGATTTAGCAAAACACCTTTCTGGAATACGGGCTATGTGTTTATTACACAAAGACTAGGCAGTATACCGTATAATCTTGATCATAAGAACCCCCTCAGCTCCACTTCAAATCCTGATGTGGTGAAAAATTACAATGGACCTCCTGTTAACTTGTTATATTTTATTCACCAGATCAGTAAGTATTTTCATATTTTGTGTTTCCAAAACAGTAACTGTTTGCCATGTCTGGATTTGAATGTATTCTTATGATCAAGGTAATATGTTCTTATGATCGAGGTAACAGGGTATTTTTAAAATTTTAAAAAAAATGCACGTAGACATGACTTTTGCTGTGACCAATTACGACGCGTCGACGCCTATACATCTAGGTAACAATCCTATCAGCAGCTGAAACAGACCCACTATATTTAAAAATGAGACGTATTTTTATTTTAAAACGACCATTGACCAAAATGAGCACACGACACTGACTAACCCAAGACCAATAAAGTAATTGTGACATTTACACTCTTCAAACATTTGATTTTTGGGTTATAGACGGTGGACTTCGACTAGTTGAAAAATTATTAAAATGTTCATATTATATCGGCAACTTTCAAAGCCAGTTGTTTTATCAAGCTGGTGGATATACATTGTCTGTCCAACTTATCATGGTATCGAGTGTTGTTGCTGATTTTTAATATGAATGAAAACATACATATTTTCAATGATTTTTAAATAAGAAATCTAAGACTGGAACATGCCAAAAATTGATTTAGAATCCATGTTGAAAATATGTATTACAAATAACAACAACAGAAAAATTACAACAAACAAATAAATCTAAACCCAAGCATTAAAAGTGCGAAATAATACTGTGTGCAGTCAAGAACTTCATTTTAGCAAAACTCCATACGGGGGAAATTACCCCTAATAGTTTATCGCCGTTTGCCTCATGTATATATATCGAAAGTAATTTTAAATCTATTTTACAACATTTGCGGTTGTTTTTGAAAACAGTAATCTGCAACGGGGATACCCACTAATATTTGGATGAGACAAGCCGGCAAATTCAAGTTCTAGGGTAAATGAGCAATAATGAATCGCCATTAAAAAAAAATAATTATAATAATAATATTTTTTCATGTTATGAAACTTTACACCTTAAAAGAGTATCTCACTTATTATATTAGGAAAACAATATTACGGAAACATGCGAAAAATCCTATATCTAGAACTCTTTATAATACTAATAATAGCAAAATTTCGATTTTTTAATTTGTTTATTTATTTTTGCCGAAAATATTTTCAATCCTGAGGTACTTTGTGACGCGAAAATTACTGAGCGCGAAAATATTGGCGTTTACAGTAGTTAAACGTTCTTTTTTTCTAACGTTGTAATGTTATATGCTGTTTTATATACTATATTTCTACAAAACAGGTATTTCTTTGTTCAGTTTGTTACATATGAGACGGATACACTTAAATAATTGTGAACAAATATTAGTATTTGAAGCATTTTGTTAGTTGCATAGCTATAAATCATAAAGATATACTACAATGCTATTTTGATAATGAAACATAATGACTCATTAATATGTATTATGTATGGTCGAAATGTTCGTATTGATGTACAATATTCAAAAGATTATCATTTAATAAATAAAGCAAAAAACAAGAGAAATCTATGTTGAAGCGTGTTAATTCCCCAACCACCCGTATGGATTTGTCCAGCTTTTAGAAGATGGTAAGTAAGACACTACTCAATATTGAACATTAACAGTTAAGGACATTTTTTAGCAATATTGAGTTCAGAGAATTTTAAATAAACCTAGCCGAATATGTCGTACAATACAGATTGTTTGAGAATACAGGGTGTCCCAGAAAAAAACACCTTACAATCTTTGCGTGTAATTTCCTAGGGCTTAACGGATAGTCAGAAACTATGCAAAGGTTGCATTTCATAGCCCATGAATTGAACTTTCAGATACCGTTTGCTTCATTTCAATCGGTAGTGTGCAACAAAAAGTTATGTTTTATCAAATATTTGGGTGGATTTTTGTCTGGTCCAATTTCATGGTTATTGGCCATCAAGTACGGGTGTTTCTAAATTGATTAAAAATGGGTCACCTCAGAAAATTGATCATATCTGCCTTATTTTTACATCAAATTTGTTCATTTTTTCAGCACAGATAAAAGATAGCATGCACATAATAAATTGGTAAATATTGTTACGGTTGATTGAGCAAATCAATGAAAACACTCAATACAACTTCATTTAAGGGGAACTTACAAAATCGTGAAATTGGACCAGAAAATGTTATAACTTTTGTTGTACACTACCGATTGAAATGAAACAAACGGTATCTAAAAGTTCAATTCTCAAAAACAAGATATCAGTCACCACTCTTCAAGCACGAACATCTACAGGTTTTTTTTCAAAACTCACTGAATTCTGAAACAAAAACACAACACACAAAATGTGATTTTCTCGGAATGGGTCATAGAGGACTAAGTGAGTTTTGAAAAAAAAAACACCCTTCAATTTGTGATTTTACCGATTACCGATTCATGACCGATAGCGAAATAATCGGTCCCGAATATGAATCTACCGATTACTTTGGTGCGACCCAAGAAGGTGTCCCACCCTCAGTTGGTATTCAAGGGCCAGGTATATACATATGGTTAGAAAATTTGAAACGTTTTGGCAATAACACTATCCGTTTTTTAACTTGGGTGATTGTTTTAAGTGAATTACTAGCCGTGTTTCTGTTGCATAATGAAATGAGAAATATACAGACGGTGGTAGTTCCCTAATTGTGTCATCAAATGACCGCAAAGGATGTAAACGATACTATCCAAATGCCTGGGGTCGGTTGCTTTTTGCGTTTTTATACTGCGGGGAAAAACCTTAGGTGGTGACCCAATTTCCACAGTGCTTTCTCAGACGTGATTTGTTTCTTACCGATTATCTAGTTTTCACAATGTCATTATCTCGTAGCCTATAATATTAGGCGTAAATAATGACAGCCTGATATATGACCACTTCTTTAGTGTTTATTTATAAAGTTCAAGACCTATTACAGACGAGTGGTGTAAATGATATGGATCATGCAGGCATCTTATTCTCTTATAATAGCTTAGAGGTTTTGTGTTGGCCGGCCAGCCTCATTCATTGCCAATATAGCGATAAAAGTTTCAAATTTTCCACTAAATGTTATGCTTCACAAAATAACACCTTTGTATGTTAATTGATAACTATATGAAAGACAAAATGTTCACAGTCCTCATCCAAATCTTTAATATCTAACCCTAATTTTTGAAAGTTCCTAAATGTCTTCCCCTTTTTCATTTGTTTTGTCTGTCAAGTCATCGAAAGATCTATCCCATGACTTTCAAATATGAGTACCCCCGTGGTGATTGCCAAAGAATGGGAAGTACGTAATAACTAATTTGTAAGAGATAAATCCCTATCATGTGTATTTCAACAAGGCCGTATTTTTACGGGCAACAAGGAACCACAACGCTGTATTTGCACCTTTGTTGCTTTTGCAAGTACAGCCTTTAAGACTCTTTGATGCCCGTGCAAATACGGCCTTTTGGCTCTTAACCCTCGATATATGACATACATACCACGAGACTCTTTGATGCCCGTGCAAATACGGCCTTTTGGCTCTTAACCCTCGATATATGACATACATACCACGCCTTCTTTTAGCCTTGAAAGCAATGACTCTTACTCTGCATGTTGCTTGTAGACCTTGGAAATATCACAATTGGGCGCGGTAACAATAAATTTGGTATAATGGCCATGCCACAATCAGGTCAAATGTGAAGATTTTACAACAACCCCAAATGTGCGTATTGGAAACACTTCTGTACCAATGTGTGTGCAACAACATTGTTTTGAATACCTCAGGATTTATAACTCATGTTTCACTCAAATTGTGGATATTACATCAAGAATTTTAATGTTTAAAGGTGCATATGTTCTCTTGCATCATTTGTCATGGACAAGTAACATTTTTCTACAAGTAAGTCGTCTTAATTTTGATAAATTATCACAGATTCAGTATTTTATAACAAACTTCTAAAACAACGTGTTCGTTTTTTAGCGTTGGAACCCATTTTTTCAATGTGAAGATTTCATTTTCAACATGATCCTTGGCGTAAAAAAATTAAATAAAACGTATGCATGTTTAGCGTAGTACGTCTAAAGAAATTTATCCTCCAAATAAATATATATAAATATAAAAAGCTCTTGACTTTACAGGTCAATTTCCATCATGGGAAATACGAGTGTTATAATATGCACAGTAGGTTGAATACATCAGTCTTCACAGGAGTATTATTGGCATTTTAATTTTAAACAACATGCTTAATTCCTTTATTAGTATAACCTACCAAAAGTTAGACGAAATCGGATCATTCAAAGTGCTTGAAAAAAGGCATTACATTTATCGAAGTAGTCTGTTGACGCAATTTTGACCTTAATTATGGACATGAAATCATTAGTAAAGGTTCATGTATAAACTAAAGACTCTATTTCATATGTACGTCAAAAATTGTGATGATCGCACATGTGTAAATAGGCCAAAACTTGCAGTAAACTTGACGTTCAGCCAGGCGAGACGAAAAAAGGACCGTCCGCTTAAGGTGTACTGTATTGTTTGAATTGGCACAATTGAATAGAACGGGACAATTTT
>JXSR01S006166.1:15853-33250 GCA_000969725.1 Ophiothrix spiculata
AATTGATTAATTAATTAATTAATTAAATAATTAAATAATAAAAAGGCTTAGTTAAAGGTGTGTGTTCCGATCATTTCACTCACAAAATCAAATTAGAGATTTTGATACCATATGAAACCGCATATTTTTCTCATAACCCCTTTAAATTTCACGCCAATATTATGTTTTATTGAAGAGATATGGTGAAAAAAGAGCTGAATTAATTGAATATTTTGTTAACAAAAATAAATATCATATAGGTTTCTATATGGGCCATGTTCAGACATATTGTTTGCATGTAACATTAATTTAGCTTAATGTATGCGAGGGAAACTTTACAATTGCTTTATGTAGATAGGTGATGACCCTTCATTCAAATATGAAAAAAGTGTATTTTAAATTTGTGACTAAGATCGGAATACCTAACTTTAAACGAGGGTTTGAAACAAGATATTTGGAAAATTAATTTCAGCCTGTAGCAATTATTCTCTTAAGAGCATATATTATTTTGTAAAGATAATAGCATCGGCGATCGTCGATATACTAACCCTCTGTTAATTTTTGTTCCGTAATGCAATGGTTATTCAATTATCTGTTTAATCATTGCTTAATAAATATCCTAAAGAGCCATAGTGGTACGTGATAGTCGCCCTGTGTATTATCCGAGCAATTTTGATGCATGCACCAGATACCGTATTGAGATAATGAGCAAATGAGTAGTATGGTAATCTGGAATTCGGTTGTATTTTTTATATCTAACGGAATGAACCGATGATATACAGGACGGGTCAAAATGAATATTACTCCTATAAAGGATTTTTTTAAATAGTTTCTGTTCCTTTTTAATGTAGATTTATTCTAATCGATAAAATATCTCTTGGTCTTTTTTTGTTGTTGCTACAAATTTGGTTCGATGCCTTGTCATTTAAATAACAAGAGCAAGAGGTACCAATAACTCTACCTACATGTGATTCAATTGTACATGTTTCGTCTTAGAACTTAGCTTTCAAATAATTAGTCCTGTTCGTCTTCTAATGACGTGTTGAATGACTAAATGTTGTATGCATTAATACTTGCCATGAATTAAAGAGATTTTTTTTTTTAAATCTGTTTTTATACGAACAAACCAAAAAAAAAAGGAGTATGCAAACAGAATATTTAAGTGTTTTATATTATAATGATAAATTTCTATCACACACGTGGACAAAACTCGACATTAACCTGTTTCGCAAAGTTGTTAGTATAAGATGTCATGTACAGCCGGGAACCATTCCAAGTTCACCACAACCCTATTTTTGTAAATTGAGGGGCGTTGGAGGATTATTTTGGGTTTTGCTTCAATTCTCTTGGCGCAGTCAAGCGTGAACAAGACATTCAATCACCTGCTTATCACTCTACTATGTACTAGATAAAAATTCCATATGACCACTCAACTTGAGTAGAGAAGTGGCCTTGACCAAGGCGGGGTCAAATCAAATTTGACATAAAAATCACGTTTTTGACCCATTTTTGTTTTGCCCCCTTACCAGTACATAAGAAAATTGATCACATTCGGAGTTCTATTTTAAACACAACAAGATTTACTATGAATCTGACAAAAGGAACATACATTAGTATGTATTTTTATTCCAACTTTATGAGCAGCCATGTATATACAAAAGATGGATAAAAGGAGGGTATATAATAAGCAAAGCAAACAAAAATTTTACACAACCAGAACCGACACAAGGGGCAGTAGTAACTTTTATATCTGATGATTCCAAATTAATTTGGTGTAAAAAGGTCTGTCAACACCGTTGCATTACAACCGTCAACCAGCATCCGAGTCGGCACTTGACTCGTAGTTTTGATAAAGTCTACAAGTGTTGCCGAAACGTTCAGCAACTGGTGAGTCTACTAAATGGATTATACCGAACTTATTTCATATGTTGTTATCTACCGATCCTGATGAATCTATTCAATTTAATAGTGGTTTTACTATAAAATACTAGTATGTAAAAAAATCGAAGGAAAAATGACACATTTTTTATTACGCAGGGGTAAGATCGCATAAAATAAATAAAAGGTTTTTGTCATGAAAACAATCAAATTTCATACCTGTCAAGTTTCCCGATTTTGTGATCTGAACATTACCGCAAGAGTCAACCTACTACCCGATTTTTAATAGTCCACATTCAACAGCGTATTGTTTTCTTGTTATTTCATTCCCATAGACATTCCTATTATAACAATTGAAAGAGACAACAGCCTTTGTTACCAGTACGAACGTTAGCGCAGTTTGTTCAACGTTCAGACTTAGTACCTCCACTGAAATGACTATAACTTTAGAATGCTCTGTCCGATTTCAACACAATAATTTTTCTATGAAAGCTAATGAATGACATTTTATACAGGAACAAAATCACTTATTACATACTGATACAAAATTTGACTCAAACCTGGTCTAACTTATTATTTGATTTAACCCTTAAAAATCTTCTGATTATACGGACTTGTGTGTCTCGTTGATTTAAATGATTAATCGCCTTGTTTGATGATTAATATTCTGTTGGATAATACTTTTGAGCGACAAAAACTAAAGCTTCAAATTCAATTTATCGGGTTCTGATTGATAGTTGTGTCTTATTCCCTGAGATTTAGATAATTGAGTAAAGATTCAAATCTGCAATATATTTTCTCATTGAATATAATTATGTTTCTTTAAACTAAAGTATATAACTTTCAACGAACTGCTCAAGCAACAAACTACAACTTACATTTACATGAAACCCCGAAAAAAAGCCTGCAGCCAAAAGGAAACACATTTTCCTAAAATAATGTTCTCTTTATGCACGTACGTTATCCCTTTTTGGAATAAAGTTTCCGAAACAAGTAAGGCGTCGTTATTTTGGTTTGTAAAATAATTTGTATAGTATCATCCGCATTTAAATGCTGAAAGGTAGAAACCACTTGTGAACACGCGTCAGTCATTAGAGTTTCAAGAGATCTTCTTGTACTTAAAAACGCCTTTTAGATATATTACCGTTATCAAGGAGCGTGTAAGCGTCAGTAAACAATATCATGTGTACCTGGTTTTGAATTGTACGATGAACATACTCATAATGCGCCTGCAGGTGAAATCCACTCTACATCTCTTAAGAATAATGTTTACATCATGGCAAAAACTCCAAGTAGTTAATATTGAAAACTTGGAATTATGTAATAGAGAGTACATGCTTTATTTTATTGAGAAAATAACCCATTTAACTGTCAATTAAAAATTAAAAAAAAAAAGGATGGGAAAAGACTCCTATCAAAGTAGTGAATATTGACAATTTGGAATTATGTAATAGAGAGTACTTGCTTTATTCTACTGAGAAAATAACCCATTTAACTGTCAATTAAAAATAAAAAAGTATGGGAAAAGACTCCTATCAAAGTAGTGAATATTGAAAACTTGGAATTATGTAATAGAGAGTACATGCTTTATTTTATTGAGAAAATAACCCATTTAACTGCCAACTAAAAATAAAAAAGTATGGGAAAAGACTCCTATCAAAGTAGTGAATATTGAAAACTTTGAATTATGTAATAGAGAGTACATGCTTTATTTCATTGAGAAAATAACCCATTTAACTTTCAATTAAAAATAAAAACGTATGGTCTGCTATGATATAAAGATGTCAACAATGCAAATATTTAGCATTTAGCATGTTTAGCTTTGATATCTCACCCAGCGACAGAGATGTGTTACATTTTATACAGGGTGTCCCAATAAAAACGCAACGAACTTTGAAACTTTTATTTAGAGAGAACAGAGCACAATGGTGAGCAAACGTTACAATAATATTGTAGAGTAGACCATTAGCTTACACAGGAATTTTGTTTTGTTTAATTTGGATCTCTGAATCAAAAATTATTGCACATTTTGTAAAGACCCGAAATATCTTGATGGTCTGATTTGTTTATCTGTAAAGTTTCACCTCTGGAGACGTCATTGTGCACACGTTGATTGGAAATTGCTAAAAACATCACATGATTAGGAGAAGCACCCCTTGAACCCATTCCATGACATAAGGACTTGATTTAATAATGGTCTGCTGATATTAAGCAGGTTGTGGTGTCTGGTTTAGTCAACCTGTTGCGTCCCCTTGACGGACAAAATGAATTAATAACTTAGTTGAGTTCTTAAACTCCTTTGTCTTCAGTTTTCTTCCGTGATTTCGGTCAAAGACTTATTATTGGTACACACATTTCATTAGAATCCTTGTGTTTCGATTCTTTTGGTAGAAATTGTATCGTTAACTACCCGACTGTCGCACCAGAAGTGAAAGATTCAAGGAATATGAGAGGACCAGAAATATTTTATGAACGTGATAAATGTGTTTTTTTAATATTATTATTATTATTATTTAATTAATTGATATAATATGCAATGTTAGTTGTGCGAGGAAACAATAAAAGCCCCGATCGTTGACGGCGTCATTTTTAATATGTAAATGAATATTGATTAAAGCTGAGGTGTTTTTCAAATTCAATTGAAATGGTGTTTTACATTCCCTACTCTATACAAACTGTTCAAGGGAAAAAATAGCACTTCAAACAATGATGCTGCGCTGCCCATTCTGTTAAATACCTCAGAGGTATCATGGATATATTAACACTTGTTTTTAAAGGTACCATCCATCTGTAAACAGTCAAATGGTTTTAAAGGTATCTTGACGATATATCCATCAATATTTTTCTATTAACCATATACCAATGGTATTGGACAATTAATTGTTATCAACCATAACGAGCAGCAACAAATTACTTTATTCACCGTCAGTCATTTAATTGAACACTTACGTGACTATTGGAGAGTAGTGTGTTAGGGCCGTACTACAGGTTTTAGCTCATCCATGTAATCCTTAAACTTAAAGCAGCAGGTATCTCAGTGAAAAAACAACAACAACGATCGAGTTGTTTTCGTGCTAATAAGCATATATTTTTAAGGGGGCTCTTCATATTTTTTCTTGCCCGTAAAATCGTAAGAATTACTTCTGTGCAAATATGATTATTTTCTTTGTTGACGCTTTTTCTGTACTTTGGTCCTTTTTATATTCACTAATAATGACTCATATGGTATCAAAATCTCTTATTTGATTTTGTGAGTGAAATGATCGGAACACACACCTTTAACTAAGCCTTTTTATTAATTAATTAATGAATTGCAACACGTCATTAGTCAAATTTGCATATCCTACCCTACCGTAGGTAACCCCCATGTACTCCTCCATTTTGTTAAATTGGCACTAAAGAATGAAGAAGGGTTTCAAGTGAGTCTTATGGGAAATTCTTCTTTTCCTCAATATTTGTTATATTCTAATTTTGTACCGATTTATAGAATCATACAACACTCCGAAGCACATCGCGATCGCAATTAAAGATGCTAGCATCAACAATGGAAACAGTGGAAAGTTTACTTGTCCTATAAGACGTAGAACAAATATTTCCTTTAAATACAAAATATCTTCGCAGAATACCATTTATTTGTTTATACTACCTGATTAAATAAATACAGAGGCTATGCAATGTAAAGACCTGACAGCTTTATTACTAAAACGTTGTATAGGAACTAAAACAGTCAATATTTGGCAAAACCCATAGGAGAATATGTCAGTATTTATTATATGACAATTTTTGGTTGCTTCTCCTTATCGTCTGATATAAAATTTTACATATAGGTTTATATATGGGCCATGTTCAGAAATATTTTTTGCATGTAACATTAATTTAGCTTAATGTATGCGAGGGAAACTTTACAATTTCTTTATGTAGATAGGTGATGACCCTTCATTCAAATATGAAAAAAGTGTATGTTAAATTTGTGACTCAGATCGGAATACCTACCTTTAAACGAGGGTCAATGATGAAACAAGATATTTGGAAAATTAATTTCAGCCTGTAGCAATTATTTTCGGTAATATTCTTAAGAGCATATATTATTTTGTAAAGATAACAACATCGGCGATCGTCGATATACTAACCCTCTGTTAGTTTTTTTTCGTAATGCAATGGTTATTCAATTATCTGTTTAATCATTGCTTAATAAATATCCTAAAGAACCATAGTGGTACGTGATAGTCGCCCTGTGTATTATCCGATCAAGTTTGATGCATGCACCAGACACCGTTTTGAGATAATGAGCAAATGAGTAGTATGGTAATCTGGAATTCGGTTGTATTTTTTATATCTAACGGAATGAACCGATGATTTACAGGATGGGTCAAAATGAATATTACTCCTAAGAGATTTTTTAATAGTTTCTGTTCCTTTTTAATGTAGACCTCTTGGTATTTTTTTAGCTACAAATTTGGTTCGATGCCTTGCCATTTAAATAACAAGAGCAAGAGATACCAATCACTCTACCAACATGTGATTCAATTGTACATGTTTTGCCTTAGAACTTAGCTTACACATAATTAGTCCTGTTCGACTTCTAATGACGTGTTGAATGACTAAATGTTGTATGCATTAATACTTGCCATGAATTAAAGAGGTTAAAAAAAACCCTAATCTATTTTTATACGAACAAACCAAAAAAAAAAAAAAAAGTATGCAAACAGAATATTTAAGTGTCTTATATTATAATGATAAATTTCTATCACACACTTGGACATCAACCTGTTTCGCAATGTTGTTAGTATAAGATGTCATGTACAACCATTTCAAGTTCACCGCAACCCTATTTTTGTAAATTGAGGGGCGTTGGAGGATTATTTTGTGCTTTGCTTCAAAGCATTCTCTTGGCGCATTCAAGCGTGAACAAGATATTCAATCACCTGCTTATCACCCTACTATATACTAAATAAACATTCAATATGACCACTCAACTTGAGTAGAGAAGTGGCCTTGACCAAGGCGGGGTCAAATCAAATTTGACATAAAAATCACGTAATTGACACATTTTTGTTTTGCCCCCTAACCAGTACATAAGAAAATGGATCACATTCGGAGTTCAATTTTACACACAACAAGATTAACTTGTTAACATACGTTTCCAGATATTTTCATCATACCTTGAACTTTACATAAAAAAGTGGTAATAATATTTTTATTCCAACTTTATGAGCAGCCATGTATATACAAAAGATGGATAAAAGGAGGCTATACAAAAGCAAAAAAAAAATGTTGCACAACCAGATCCGACACAAGGGGCAGTAGTAACTTTTATATCTGATGATTTCTAATGAATTTGGTGTAAAAAGATCTGTCAACACCGTTGCATGGCAACCATCAACTAGCATCCGAGTCGGCACTTGACTCTTAGTTTTGATAAAGTCTACAGGTGTTGCCGAAACGTTCAGCAACTGGTGAGTCTACTAAATGGATTATACCGAACTTATTTCATATGTTGTTATCTATCAATCCTGATGAATCTATTCAATTTAATAGTGGTTTTACTGTAACATATTATATACCTCATATATAGATTTCTGTCCTCTGATTGGTTAAAAGTGAGGGCATGGATTTAACTAGGCCCGGGGCATATTTTTTACTAGGCTCGCCCAATACATTTTGCGCACAATACGGTGCGGTCAGCATTGAAAGGAGAAACATATATCGTTAATCATTATCGGTTCTTTTAACCAACCAGATGACAAAAGTCTATATATTCGGTATATAAAACGAATATTGACTGCTTTTTGTTCGGGGCATGGTAAAATTATTTCCCCTCGGTGATCTCAAAACCATGAATATGCTTCGCTTCGGGCATATTCATGGTTTTGAGATCACCTCAGGAAAATAATTTAAACCATGTCCCTCAAAGCAGTCAATATTTGTATACTAGTATGTAAAAAAAATTGAAGGAAAAATGAATCTTTTTTTTATTACGCAGGGGCAAGATCGCATAAAATAAATACAAGGTATTTGTCATGAAAACAATTAAATTTTTAAGGTGGAAATAGTGTCATGAAATAGTTGACATAGCTGAATGTTATGCATTATCATATTCTTTGACACTATTATACGGGGTAGGTTAAATTAAAATATAATCAATGGAGGAATTGGTTACAGGAAATCTGTTTATGTTTATCAACTTTAATTATACTTGACAAATAACACTTTGTTGAAACTGACCAATGTATTAAAAAGTTACAGTTGTTTAAGTAAAGGTACCCAATTTTGATGCAGAACAAATTTCGTTACTATATATACAGCAGTGGGTAATATCTTATTGTGTTTTTTTTTTTATAAAATGCTGAAGTGAACAATAGCCCATGAAGAATAGAAAGACAAGACTATCATAAGCTGTGCTGCACTATGGTAGATATCTCCATGGCCTAACCAAAGGAAAACTGGAGTGCTTGGGAAAAGCTTTAAACACATGACATAAGATATACATGGACTCTCCTCTTAACATGCTTAAGGGTGTCACACCATTATCAGAGATGTCACTGACTACTTCATCTGGTAAGCTATTAAGTCCGGTCAGTGGAAACAGTTTAAGATACAGGAACGGCAAGAGATCGGATGGCTCTTCTGATGGTATATCGATGAGGAAGTTGAGCACGAAGGTCCGTTGGGCATAGACTGGTGTGCATTTTGTATACAACGGCAGCTGCTGCCACCTGAGGTCTTTCGTGGAGCGAAGAGATATTAAGTTCTAGTCTGGTATCATCCTCAACCACACCCAAAAAGTGCCTTTCACTGAATGAAATCTAGCAATCCGAGTGTTGTTGGGCTGGCACTCATCCAGGAAAGTGATGCTTATTCCATAACACTTTGTACTTGCGCTTATAGATGGTTGCTCTACCTCTTTGGTCAAGTTTGTTGGCCACTCCTCTCAGGGCTCCCAGCCTTTCTCAAGCTCGTGAAGCGATGTTGGAGATGTGCTTTGACCAGGTTAGTTTGCTATCAATGGTGACACCCAAAATCTCCAGCTTATTAATTGTGCCAAAGTCGTGCTCTGATGAGATGAACTTGACGCTGCATTCAAAATGTTAAACGGGAACGCATTGGGCAGAGATACTGAAGAAGATTAAATGATGCAGATCAAAGTACTGCTGGTCACTTCAGATATCAGTGCATTATCTTGATATTCAATGCAAGGAGATAAATCATTGTTCAACAATGGTTCAAACGGCAATTGGGATTTTGTTGCAATCAGACTCATAGTCCGGTTGAAGATCGCAGTCTGTATTGGCTGTAGTTTACAACTCCCAACCAGGTCCCATCACCTCAAGTTACTTCTGACCTAAATAAAGGGTTCATTCATATTTTCCGTGTGTAATTGCTGGATTTTGCCCGAGGGCAGGATGGCGCTCACTATCGCAAAAGGATGCTCGCCATCCTGCCCACATACCCTTTTTATGTATAAAATGTCAAAATCCGGGCAAAAATTGATCATAAAACAGTCTTTTCCATCGTGGTTGTCAAATTATTTAGTAGCGCCCAGAGCTTGTTTACCTGTCTAAAAGTTACAAACGCGCGTGCCACATCCCGCGTTCAGAGCCAGCGCGCTGTTGTGCACATGGCGACGCGGAGCGTCGCGCAATAGAACATTTGCTGTGAATGATCGCTGTTCATGCATGGCCACGTGACGGCTCTTGACTAATCAAAACCTCGGAAATTACGCAGGTATGTGTGAACTCTTGTTTATAACAGTAAGACAGCCAGAACGCCAGATCAAAGGGTGCCGACAAAATTATTAAACACGAGGACTGTGCGACGCTGAACTACGCTTTTTTGGGGTCGCAGATGATGTTGTTTCCCGCAATATTTTGAAATATTTTCTTTAAGCAATAAAACAATTCTGTTTAACGACCTAAATTTTAAAAGTTATCGCATTAAAGTTTAGTAAATACTCTTTTAAATCCATTATTATCTTTACAAATATTATTCAGTTATAATTGTACAATCTTCATCCAAAGTTTTTGTTGTAAAATTAGGACTTGAAACTAAAAGGTTTGTTTACAATTTTGTTCTCTGAATAGAAAAATATTCAACAGTATTCAACATTATTTTGATTCGTCAGAACAAACTTTGATTTATATAAGCCGCCTATTTCAAGAGATGGGCACCCTCCAGGAAAGCGTGAAATTAACAATAAATAACCATAACATTAGCCTTCGATTGACACATTTCACGGCCAATTTACCTGTCTTTGATAAGGAAACGCGTATTTTCAACTGCGCGGTTTTTAGAAAACCCGCATGGAGTAGCGCAACGCGTAAGAAAGTTACGCGTTTTTCCTTCTAATTACACAAACGCAATAGCGCCTAAAATTAAGAAGTAGGCTGATGGGGTAAAAATAGTGACATGGTATTGAGAAATCAAATATCAACAAATTCCTTTGTTGTCAAATATCCAACACGACTTTGGAAAAGCTAATAAAAGTAGGTTATTAAAGATCAGTAATAGATCTTTATATTTCAAGAAATTCAGAGATGAGCACCTCGGAAAATATAGATGAAACGCAGTTCGACTGGATCGGTTTTGAAGGTAATTCTGTGAAGTTTTCTTGTCGTAAATTTTGGACAAAAGTGATACGATCAGGTATTAAATCATCTTCAATCTCAATTAATTTACCATTACCATATAATTTGAAGTCTTTGCAACATAATCTTGTTCAAAGCGTTTGTTTTCAAGAATGCAAATTTGAAAACGATACTTTTGAAAAATGATTACCTTTTGGGTTTTTTTGCTTGCCCAAACTGCTGCGTAAGGTTACACGAGACATCGCATAATGTTTAAAAAGTTGACGTAAAAGGCCACTAGCTGTCCTACTCATAAGCTAAATACCATGCAACTCTTTTACAGAAATAAGAAGATCCTTATCTAGGTGATTCGACAAAACAACAACCGAATTATTACTGCAAGAGTCAACCTACTATCCCATTTTTAATAGTTCACATTCAACAGCGCTTTGTTTTCTTGTTATTTCATTTGCATAGACATTCCTATTATAACAATTGAAAGAGACAACAGCCTTTGTTACTAGTACGAATGTTTACTAAATAGCGCAGTTTGTTCACCGTTCAGATTGGGTACCTCCACTGAAATGACTATAACTTTAGAATGCTTTGTCCGATGTCAACACAATAATTTGTCTATGAAAGCTAATAAATGACATCTTATACAGGAACAAAAGAATAAAAGGAAGTGGTTATACAAAATCACTTATTACATACTGATACAAAATTTGACTCAAATCTGGTCTAACTTTTTATTTGATTTAACCCTTAAAAATCTTCAAAATATACGGACTTGTGTGTCTCGTTGAATTAAATACCAAGATTAATCGCCTTGATTGTTCAGCCCAGGGCTAATATCTGTTAGATAATACTTTTGAGCGACAAAAACTAAAGCTTCAAATTCAATTTACCTGGTTCTGATTGATAGTTGATTCTTATTCCCTGAGATTTACACAATTGAGTAAAGATTGAAATCTGCAATATATTTTCTTATTGAATATCATTATATAACTAACAACGAACTGCTCAAGCAACAAACTACAACTTACATTTACATGAAACCCCGAAAAAAGCCTGCAGCCAAAAGGAAACACATTTACCTAAAATAATGTTCTCTTTATGCACGTACGTTATCCCTTTTTTGAATAACGTTTTCCGAAACAAGTAAGGCGTCGTTATTTGTGTTTGTAAAATAATTTGTATAGAATCATCCGCAGTTAAATGCTGAAAGGTAAAAACCACTTGTGAACACACGTCAGTCATTAGAGTTTCAAGAGATCTTCTTGTACTTAAAAACGCCTTATAGATATATTACAGTTATCAAGGAGCGTGTAAGCGTCAGTACACAATATCATGTGTACCTGGTTTTGAATTGTACGATGAACATACTCATAATGCGCCTGCAGGTGAAATCCACTCTACATATCTTAAGAATAATGTTTACATCATGGAAAAAACTCCTATCAAAGTAGTGAATATTGAAAACTTGGAATTATGTAATAGGTAGTACATGTTTTATTTTCCATTAACTGTCAATTAAAATAAAAAAAGTATGGTGTGCTATGATGTAAAGATGCCAACAATGCAAATATTTAGCATTTAGCATTTTTAGCTTTGATATCTCATCAAAGTAGTGAATATTGAAAACTTGGAATTATGTAATAGAGAGAACATGCTTGTTTTATAAATATTTTATGAACATGATAAATGGTTTTTTTTATAATTATTATTTAATTAATTAAATGCAATGTTAGTTGTGCGAGGAAGCAAAAAATCCCGATTATTTATCCAAATCGTTGACAGCGTCATTTTAATATGAAAATGAAAATTGATTAAAGCTGAAGTGTTTTTCAAGTTCAATTTAAATGTTGTTTTACATTCCCTTCTCTTTTAAAAGGCTGTTCACAAACTTTTCAAGGGAAACAATCGCACTTGAAACAATGATGATGCGCTTCCCTTTCTGTTAAATAGGTTATATATATATATATATATTAATAGAGCAGAATTCATATTTTCTGAAACGAATTTGTCTTGAGGTTATTTAATGAAGTTGTATGTTATTATATGCTGTTTTTAAAGGTACCATCCATCTGTAAACAATCAAATGGTTTTAAAGGTATCTTTCCGATATATCAATCAATATTTTGCGATTAACCCTATACCCATTTTATTGGACAATTAAATTGTCATCGACAATAACGAGCAGCAACAAATTACTATCTTCACCGTTATTCATTTAATTGAACACTTACGTGACCATTGGAGAGTAGTGTGTTATGGCCGTACTACAGGTTTTAGTTCATCCATGTAATCCTTAAACTTAACGCAGCGGGTATCTCGGTGAAAAAAACAACAGCAACAACGATCGAGTCGTTTTCGTGTTGATGAGCATATATTTTTAAAGGGGGCTCTTCAAATGTCTTCTTGTCCGTTAAATCGTAAGCAAAGCTTCTGTGCAAATATGATTATTTTTTTTTTGCCGTAATTTTTTCGATTTTTCTGTACTTTGGTCCTTTTTATATTCACTATTAATGACTAGACTTTCAACAAACGATTTATTTATAATGTTATTTTTAAGAGGAAGGTCCCTTGGATCCCCCTCCCCAATTTAAACTGTAATATGTGAACATAGGTGTCCCTTGCGCACAAATGTTGTTAACTTAGATAATGTCTTTGTTCAAATGGCAATTAACTAAATGTATCTTAACCTAATTATTTTACCTATATATACCAGCTGCAAAGCAGGAAAAAGCCTCAAATTCTACAAACACATTTAAAATTGTTCAGTTTTGTAATCATTGATGTGCCAAACAAACAAACAAAACAAAACAGAAACTTTGGCCATTAACAAAATTCTAAACAAATTGCCGTCAGACACATATATTACATTCCCATTTATTATTGGGAATGTAATGGTATGCCGTATTCGATCAAAACTTAAAGTGGTCATTGTTCCAGATACGAACGTAGTTTTAATAAGGGGGGCTAGAGTGGTCACAGATTTCAAAATTTGTTCCAACATCAAAACTGAGGTAAATGCATTTGAAGTGCGGAAGTCACAAATAGTTGGATACTTTTTCAATACATATGTATAGCAAAAACGCCAATCCTGTTATTTTAAGTATTTTATTTAAATGACTTTTCTGCAAGTTATTAACATTTTCATTAAAAAAGGTTGATTATTTTATCAAAAAAATGCATTGCACATCATATCCAGTCAAAGTTTAATGGCTGATCGCATTTCTTATGTGTTTCTCTATTTTATCTCACCCTGCTATATTTAACCCGCTACTTTTAAAAATTCTATAAAACCGCTATTTTATATGTGATTTCAACCAAATTGGCTCACATTTTTATTAGAATATAAGTTGACTTTCCGGGAAAGGTATTTAGAATTGTATTTATACTTTTTTTTTATCATAAACAAATTATATTTCAAGAATACAATAACTATAATTACAATTGGCTTTTTTAGACAACATTTTATGCAATCTGTTACATATTTTGTTCCACTGTCAACCATGGCTGGATGCTATTTAACAATAGGACCCACATTGTTGGGAAATGAAACCATGTTTCCAATGAATTGTGCGTTGAATGTCTTGTCAATGAACAAGGAAATAAAAAGACCATCACGGTATCTGGCATGAGTTGGTCATGCATTACAAAGCACGGGAAGAACTACTCAGATAAGTAAGCAAACTTTAGATCGAAATCGAAAAATAATATACGCGTATTATGTACCTTACAATGCTATGGTTAAAGTGCAGTATTATATAAAAATCCGTATTTTTGCCTTGATGGAATTTTCAATTCACGTGCAAATTATGCAAAGGCTCTTTAGACGGATACAAAGAAATTTGATGTATACATAGATAATAAAGAGCTGAAACGAGAACATGTCGGAATAATAATGCAGAGCCGTTATTTGGCAGTGTATACAACACGATTTTATAACAGTATCATTCAACATAATTTTTGCAATAATATTTGTAATTCAAAAAAAGTATCAAAAGTTGCCCCATTTGATTCTCAGGGGGGGGGGCATGGAAGTTTTTTGAAAAAAAAAAACTTTGCCACCGAAGGTGGCGAAAAAAAAATCTTGACCCAAAGACGGGTAAGAAAAAAAAACTTACCCCAACTACTTCAAGGTAAAGAAAAACATAAAAATAAAAAAAAACTTTACCGCCGAAGGCGGCGAGAAAAAAAAATGTCGCCGCCTTCGGCGGCTAAAAACAACAACCTTGACTCGACCCCAACTTCCATGCCCCCCCCTGAAAATCAAATGGTGCGCCCCTTAAGGGTAAACTTTTTCGAATGAATCTAATGGCGTCATGTTTACAAGTTCATGGAAATGAAATATCTTGTAAAGATTTACAAATATAATCTAGCGATTCCAATCCTTAGGTAGTACGCAAAATACTGGTATACGTAAGAAGGGAAATTCTTGCAGTAAATGTGACACTCTTCCGTATAGCTTTAAGAATACCTTTTAAAACAGTACAGCGGCACTTTTTTTTCAATGTTTCATGTATATTTTAATTGCCCACGAAATACGACAGAACTTGTTACGAATAACATGTATAAAGATTGGTGGTTTTAGTTGCAGTCAAGTAGCGTATATAATAGTATCTTGACTCAGTGTTCAGTGTAAATACAACCTACATGCACTGATCTATTACCCTCATTAACCTATTTTTATTTATTTTTTCGTCGATATTGTCATATGTTAAATATTATGAAAATGATCAGTATTCAATCCAATTCAAGAGGTTTAACACTACGACAAATCGGTCGCTTCGTTTTTGAGATAATTAGCATAAACTAGTAAAATGATGGCGCTGTTCAATTTTTGTTTTTCTATTTCGAGAAAGCAGATTACTAATTGTTAGCGGGAATTGTTTGTTTAAAATCGAATATTTGACACGAAAAAGTTATCTGGCCGCCATTTTGAAACGGAATAATGGATTTTTAAATTTCTTGTTTTATATGAATTGGATTGAGTTGGTGAGTTGGTGTATCGCTGAGTAAGCGATCAACATCCTTTGTCAAAATGGACCCCCTCCCGGGCCCCCTCTTAGATACTCGATCAACTTTGATCCAAATTCTCCTCAAATTTGATGGGAATTTGGATCAAAATTGATCCGGAATAGGGTAAGCTCATATTTGATACTTTATCGGATCAATTTGATCCTTTCTTTTTAAGAATGTATAGTATCAAACAATGTTACAACTTTGGGGGGGTCACAATTTCAAAATTACAGGGGTGGTGGTACCCCCCCCCCTCCCCCCCCCTCATGAAGACGTGTTACAAAAAAGGCTCAGGAAGGGAAGACGAGGGCTAAACAATACAAAACCATCAGTTTACATTGCTGTACACGGGATATCCTATGGATCTTGTAACATAGACTGATTGCAAGTTGCATTCTTCAAGGTTTATAGAGTATAGTGAATATTTACGTGATCTGAAGCAATTGGGCTTGCTTAAAAACAATGTCATTTCCCCGGCAGCACATTTTCCAGGCTTTTTTTTTATTACAGTGTACCAGTGCAAGCGTCAAATCCGCAGGAATAATACACACATCTACTACATAGGTCAATTTGGTTCTCCAGGACATTCATTAAACCATGTTTAACGTGCTATTATCCTTAGGTCAGTAAACTGACGATCATCTTTTTAATATCCCGGTATATATTCCACAATATTTTACTGTAGTTATCAACAAAAATCTGTCACCATAGCTGAATACATTTTTCAGATATAAATGACATCATCCACTAGTACACATTATCACTCTAATAAAATTATTGCCGAACTAACATTTTTGCGAAATTGAGATTTTTAAATAAATCAGTTCTTTAGACTTAGAGGCACCTACTGTGAGCATGATTTTTTTAAATGCGACCTTGAAAATCTGCTACTAAATTAAAATGAAAATTGCTAAGCTTGTCAGATCGGCAATTTTATCATAAATTTGCATAACTGATACTGTGTGTCAGTTAGGCAGTTTTCATCCATTCAACCCACAATAACAACTTGATTTAGTTAAGTAGATTATCCTAATGACACAAGGTTAGTCAAACCTATTTATTATTTGCACATTATTGAGTTTATACCACGTAACTATAAATGCCTTAAGGGTCAATTTCTCAAAGTTGAAAGTTTGACCCATACAAAAGACTTGAAGGGAAATCATTGAACTAATTTATACTCTTGTGCAAAACGCTGCGGAGGTAGTGGCGTCATTTTTTGCATAATGAGCCATACACGTGCGATCTGGTTCCAAACAAATGATCATGTCCGGAATGGTTCCAAAGACCACATGTTTTAACACAATATACAAGATTTTGTGTACCCCCAACGTGACCACTTTTTTTTTCAAAACAACCCGTAAAGAATGATTTTTTCGAGGCCACAATATACGCTTTTTCTCCCCCTTTTACACCATCATAAATGAGGACTTTTCCGGAACGTACCCTATTTCTTGAAAATGGCTGTTTTGATACCCAAATTGGTGTCACCTAATTCACCCTTCAATCATCAAAAACAACACTGATTCATCTTTTTTTTTGGTCACGCTATGCCTGCAGCATTAATCTTCCTGACTGCTCCCAGGCTCACCGCCACACCCCTACCAAAACAAACTTGAGTACCCCCTCCCCTCCCCTCATACAAATGTGTCTAACTGTAAACATTTTTTTCTATACAGATAATGTTTCGACTGGTTTCAATTTTCCATCAAGAATGATATTACATTGGCATTGCTTATTCCTGCTTAACTCGCGGTCCTTGTAAAACTGGCAATCTAACAAATTGACACATAATATAATTGCCTACACTGAAAACTTTAACTAGTCAAGCAGCTGCTTGACTAACTTTAAACTAGTCAGGCAGGTTAGTCCAGCTTGCCTGATTAGTTTGACGTTGGTCAAGCCAGGCTTGACTAGCTTTAAACTAGTCAAGCCTGCTTGACTAGCT
>JXSR01S006166.1:49245-64439 GCA_000969725.1 Ophiothrix spiculata
CTACATGTTGCTCATTGTAGCATATCTGATGTATACAAATACCATACATTAGATATGCTACAAGGAGCAACATGTACGAGCCGACAACTGGACCCATAAACATCTTCATGTTATTATTTAAAATCTTTGCCTTGAGAGAAACATTGGCGTATGTTCTTCTTGTGCAGTTATTAAGCTTGACATTAGCATGATTTAAAGATAAGCAAGCAACATCACACTTACAAATACAGAACAATATTGACTTTGTTGACCTTGTCTTGTTATCGCGTTGTTGTTGATCATCAATCCCTGTTTATTTTACCAGAAGCAAGGTGCTTTAAAATGTTCCTACATTCCTGGATTTTATGATGCTAGTAAACTAATAGGGTTTGATATATCTCCAAGATAGCGTTAATCAACATGAAATGAAACAAGCTATGAAAGAAAAAAATATAATGATGGTAATCTAACTTTGATATATTTTCAGGTTTTGTTATTGTCTTATTATCACATGTTTTGACGTTGTCTTTATGGAATGCTGAGTACATGCAAACTATGATCAAAATAAATGACAATTTTGAATCAACATTTATACAGTTATAACAAGCCAACCCTATAGTATTTTGCAAATGTTAACCTCTGTGGGATTTAAAGACTTAAAACTTAATTAAGACACAGATATGTACGTAACCAGTCACATAATACTCTTTTCTGAACGCGCTCTGAGCACTGAGTTTCTATATCCCTATTCGGCGAAAATATGCCAAATAGAAGAATGGTCAATTATAGTAACACCAAAAAGATAAATATGCTTATTTGACAAGTATTTTTGTTACAGTGGATATAGCCCTCAGAAAAACAATAGCAAGTTTTTGGTCAGCATTATATTTATGTTTAAGAGGCTTAAAATATCTACCGATATTGATGCGTAGGCAATTTTGGGCTATGTATACAACCAAGCATGAGATTTTAAGAAGAATCGAGCTTTCTTTATTAATCCAAGAATGCGCTTCAAGGAGGAATTTTTTTACGAATTATTTTCAAAACCGAACTTCATTTGAATTTGATTTTGCTATTAGGTAGGTATTGTCCTCCTCTATCCAATAAAACCTCTAAATCATTACAATCGACCAAAGAGTTACGCACTTCTGACGTCATAGAGTACTCCGGAATTGGATTTTTCAGGAAAATAGTTCAAACTTCAAAATACTTCCTAAATATCAAACTTTCAACGGATTTTGTTTGTAAATTAGTGATCATAAAAAGTGCCCTTTAAGTTTCAGTTTTATAGCATCCCCTTCTCCCTAAGTTCATAGGTCTTCGCTACCCAATTTTAAGTGCTACCTCTAGTAAAAAACCCGCATATAATTTTAAGACTCTGTCACACATCACTGTATAGAGCAAAACGTGCGCCTAACGTACTTTATCTCACTATTGTTCTGTTTTATGCATTGTTGTTCGTCATGTGTTCGTTACAAGAACGTTCAATACATTATCCATACGGTCACGTTTAATTCGTTATTCATTCGGTGGTGGTCGGTTTAGCACATGTTCAATATGTGAAATATTTGAACGTTATTGATGTCTGACAGAGCTTCAAACGAGGTTTTAACCAAGTTACATAAAGGATTTTTATACAAAGAAACTGGTTACAATGACATTAAATTTACACTAAAACACCATTTAAAATGTTCCCTTCTCAAAGTAATGAATTAATGTTGCTTTAGGGGCCACAAAAAGAGACTGACCAAGATGTGTAATTCACATTTATTAATATGGCCGCCAAAATTATATTTCCTAAATTATCCGTATGTTGTATGGGTATTTTGGCGGTCGCATTGGGACTCTATTTTGAGGTGTGAAAGACATTTAGTTAGAAATGTTATTGTTGAAGTACAATAACGATTTTTATTAATTATTTTGAACATAAAATGTTTTTAATTAAATGCTATTTTGGTAATGCTGTATGCCATCTTGAGTGAATATTTTGAACCGCAATGACCATTTGATTTTTTGAAACAAGCTCATAAACGAAAGTGAAAAGGGATGTTTATGTCGTAACCAACAAAGCCATTTCCCATTATTTATTTTCAATATTCAATAATACATTTAATGCTGTTTTGAAGTTACTGTAACCTGTTTTTATCCAAAGCGAACGGTGTTAGTGTTGACGTTTCAATTCGTATATTGTTTACTTTTAAACATGTGAATGGTACATCTTGAGGAACAAATGTTCCTCTGTATAGAGTGTTCAGAATATTTGGCTATCTAAAGACTACTTTGATCGATTTCATTGAAAATATGCCATTTTTGGGAAGTATTCAAATGGTCTAATTTTACATTATATATTTCATTAAGTTTAATTTGATACCAAACATGAAATAGTTACAACGCAAATGAGTTCTGTAAAACAGGTAGGGCTTTCGACGCCAATAACAAAAATTGCTCAAGTGTGTGCTTTTGGCATCATTCAGATTCTTAAAGTACAAGTTCTAAACTACCACTTTCATCAATCAAGAATCAACCTTTGTAATTATTATACATGAATTGTTTGTTTAATGAATTAAACTTATTTTTAAAACCCATGTATAGATGATTAATGCCTTGGTCCAAATTATCATACAAATTAAAGTCCATGTGTTTGTTCGGTTTGTAGGATTATAAGGAGGAAATAACATATGTTGCTACTTTTTACAGGTTTTTTTTCTCGGGAGATCCTGGCAGGGCAGTGTAGTAAATAAGAAAGCTATACTTTATAATCAGGTTTGAGTAAATTGTCTAAATAACATGAACAAAAATGTTGAAGCAGGGAAAAGGAAAGAAAATCGACAGCATAGTATATTTAAACATTGATGACATTTTAGTTTGCTTTAGATGCTAAATAAATAAGACAAGTCCACATCCTCGTCTTCTGTTTTCCAGGCTTTCAAGGTAAAAAATAATTTGATTTAACATGGAAAGAATTTATATGCTCACTGATCTAGAAATGATTTTGACAGTTGTCTAGAATTTGTATGTGGCATTACATAAAATGTCTATTCTTATAATATATAATTCAAAATCATACCTCTTCAAGTATACGTTATTGACGGTAAGTAGTGTGTTTAAAATGAAAGCAAGTATGACAAATACGGGTAATTGCACATATAAAATACTTCATGCTATCAGATTTTTCTTCACTACAAATTTTGCAGAACACCAGACGCTGTGTTCTCTTAGGTTTCAATGGCATATTTTGACACTCACGATACATTATCAGTGCATGCTGTTTAAAATATAAGAAAGCTACCAATTCAGAAAAAGTCAATAGTACTCCGATGTTTCCTATAAATATGTGCATGACAAATATTTGAAAATGTGTTCCACTTTTTAATACCTGACACTTGTTCAAATATTTGAATTTTGACACATCAGACTCAGACGTCAGTGTTCAATTTTGAACGTGTGCATTCAAAATAGCAACATTTAAACACCTGGTCTGTCTAAAAATCTGCGTGAACACGAGCGTCAAGCATGTTTTCATACGTTCCGTTTTGAACACTAATGTTCAAAATTAACATTTTTGAACACTTATTTTAAAATAACACATGCGTTCTTTCGAAGTTAGTGTTCAATAATGTTAAGTATTCCTTTATTTTTTTGACAGGTTGAACACATACGTGCCTGGTGTTTAAAAGGTGTTACATTTTTGAAAACGTGTTACGTGTTCTCTGGAATTTTGCAGTGGTGTTAGTTTTGACAATAAAAAAAATTAATAGAATAACCGTTTATAAACTCATCTGTCAGTTTTACGTGCTATTTAAGGCAAAACAATGCCTCAGGTTCCTTCGGTCCAAAACCATAAGCGCTATGCACTTTTTTTGTTTTGTTTTGTTTTTGTTTGTTTGTTTTCTGATTTTGAAAAGCTATGCGCTACGCGGGATTTTTAAAATCTGTTTTAACCTATTATTTGTTTTTTGTTTGTTCTTCACGATCTTTGTGAACAATTGGAACATAAACGGCTGGTTTGCCCGGCTGATTAGAGATGAATGCTACATATAGGTCATAGCATTCTGTGACAAAATTGGGATATTACTTTATGTGTTTATAGGTTGATTACAAAACGGCGCCAAGGTATCGTCTGGAGCATAATTCAGACAGGTGGGTGTGAAAGTAAATGCATGCATCTCCTCTTTTAACTGATTTCCTAAGTTTGAAATGCGACGCACAATTGTTTTGGCCCAAATGACACCTATGACAAACCTCACGTTGTTCCATGATTATAAACAAGTGGTGAATTTCAAATCAGCTCCCCTTAAAAATAAAAAAAAAAAACTGTGCAAGTAATTCTTAGCTTGAAAATGTCTGTCAATCTTTTGCTTTACAATGATTTGTAGAGATGACCCATTAACCAGTCGACGGAAATAAGTTATACTAAAAGGTATTAAAGTGTGTTGATATAGTTGTTGTATTTTTATTACACTTTTTTTTTGCATCTAAAGGAATCTTGGATGCTGAATTGTGTATAAAGAATAATCATTATTGTTCTTGCCGTTGATTGCGGCAAATGTTTGATCAAATGTAAACGCAATGACATCAATAATTATTGCTTCAAAGTTTTAAGACGAAATGAGTAGGGGACGGTAGGTGACTTGCTCACCCCCACCCCTTTTTTTTATATATATATAAATGCCCCTGAATCGGTCAGGTTGAAATCTAGAATAGTTTCCTCTTTAAACAAGATCGTATTTAAATAATTATGAAAATAAAAAAAATGTGTCAAAAGGGCTAACTCTATAATTGTGACCCCCTATCAAAAAAATCGTAATTATCTTAAACTAAGTAAACTAATCATTCTAAAAGTAAATATTTATTTGGAATGTAAAAGTCACGAAGAACAATTTGATTTGTCATTTGTTAAAATCGGAACTTTTTGACCTCATTTGACCTCTGATCGGTTTTTGACTTATATCTAACAACCATATAGATATACAAAAGTATATACATATATTTGTTATCTACAGGACATGCCAATTAATTTGATATGTTATTCGACATATTTTGAGCATTTTAAAATTTCACCCAAAATTCACTCAAGCGTGACAACAGCTTACGATGGAATAATCGCTAAAGAAATTATCAATATATTTGTTGCCTTGCAGTTAACTAAAAACTACCCATAGCTTAATTTCATCAAAATGTGACTTAAGCAAGTTTTCTCACTACAGTCTTCGATTTCTCTCATATTTTTCTCAAGACAAAATAAGTGATAATCAAGCAATAATTTACAGGGGTTTTTATAGCCCATTTCATGAACGGTTAGCATGATCAGGTTAGCTTCCCTTGATATGACCACTGTCAAGATATCTACGCCGAAGCAACACATGGGATTCCATCCCAGGGAACCAGGTATTGAGATATAATTATAAGGCTCAAAACAAAGTTGGTCTCCAAACAAAAGTTTCGCTACCAAACATTTTGTCGTGACGTCACCAAATATTTGCCATCGAATTTGAAGTATGAACCGGTAAGAAACATTTGGTACAATATATGTGGCATTTCAATACATGTGCAATCTAGCGCGAAGAAATTTAATTTGGTCTCAACTCGGTGTTGAAGTTATTTTATTTGGAGTCACTCGTCATTTTAACGTCACGACCAAATGTTTGGTAGCGAAAATTTTGTTTGGAGACCGACAATGTTTTCACCCTTAGGCACAATTGAGCTCAATTGGAAATTCAAATCAGTTCAATTGTGTGAATAGTCAATCCAGTAAATCATGCGTATTGCAGTATTTAAACTATTTGAATATCAAACTTCAAGAAAGTGCCAACTTGAAATTAAACCGCATATGTAAGCACTCTAAATCATTTTGCATCGCCCAACAACAAATTATCAAGGATTTGCTTACCTTCTCTTTTTGAATGTTTTCTGAATTCATATTATCTGTTCAAAAACATCATAGTAACTTCAATTTTGACCAACCAGCGGGGTCAATCTTTTTGTATAAAGGGGTAAAGGTTTTAGTAACTTAAGCAGTTAAGTTAAATTCGTGGACTCCGATTGAATATTTTCTTGAGATACCTATGTGTCATTTCAGCATCGTTCAAACTGTTGGAGTATTCAGGTTAGTTGCAAGGGCTCATTCTTGTGCAAACGTACTACACATGATTGGTATTGTTAAGTTCTCAGACTTAATCGTTAGGGAAAATATCAAGAAACACACATTCAGTATATATGTAGTGTTTTATTACATAGATCTTATTATCAGGATAGCAATTCATTCATATGGGTTACATTTTATCAAGATAGACTTGTTAGCATGGACCGAGTCAAGAACACGAATGTTTTGAACAGATATTTGTTCGCCTTTTATAGGGAATCTGGACAATGGCCAGTACAGATTTAGTAGGCCCAGCAAATAATGACACAATGATACTATTGGCTAGCTCTACTAGAATCAGTGACTCGAATTTGCATAGTGCTAAGGTTTTACTTAGTACAGTTATATTACAAATCTCCATAATCACTTAAAGTGGTTGACACAATAGCCATTGTACTACCTCCTTCAGAAATCACTACACTCCTTGTCATAATTGGAGACATGGCTAGCACAAAAGGTTGCCTGACTCAATGGTTTAACACAATAAGTGTGGAACATGCCACCTAATCTTAGTACAAAAGGAGTGATAGCACAAAGGCATTGTAACAAGTTAATTTATGCATTTCCAATTAAAATGTCTAAACAAGGCTTGGGTTAAGTCAGACAGTGTCACTCAATTTGGAATATATAATCACTTCCTGAACCTTCACAGTATGTATTGAGATATAAGGCAGTTTTGGAAATGAAAAATAACTAAAATTACAGTCCAAATCTAATGTCAATCCAGTAAATCATCAGTACTGTAACTTTAAATTATTTGAAATAAGCATCAAGAAAGTTCAAACTTGAAACTAAACCACATTCTGCCCTCCAAAGTAAAAACACAGGACCGTTATTTGACATTTTGGTCATTTTTGCTTTTTTGCATAAATGTGTACTATAAATAATGTTTTATCACCTGGTAAACACCATTTTTCACAAATAATTTCAAAAAATGGATTGTTGGCATGACAAAATACGCAGTAGGTGCAAAATGCATCATCAGCACGATAACATCAAGCGCACGGTCAAAATTTCAAGGTCTTTTGAAAAAGATCTTTGTGGTTATAATAACTGAGATGCATATCAAAACGCCATTTGTTTGTTCATAAATACTGGTAACCTGTTGACAAAGTAAAAACGCAGCATGTGCAAAATGCTGTGTATTTCAGAAATTTGAAAACGCAGTATGTGGCACATAGAACTGCGTTTTTACTTCGGAGGGCATTTTGAGAACTTTTTTCTGAATTGATATTATTTGTTCAAAACATTATAGTAACTTCAATGTCTAATTTGTTAACTGCTGATCTAAAGAATAATTGACTAAATTGGCTAAATTTAAACGACATAGGTTGTGTGAATTGCATAACATGGCTTACTTGTCACTGTAGAAAACAAGAAAGCGTATAGCACTTGACACAAATAGGTCGCGTTACGAATGGGTATCGAGACACTAATCAAATACAAATGGGCTATGCTTCATAATCAGGATTGATTAATGTCCTATCTTCTCATCGCTTGTACGTAAGTGTTCGTATTTTGGTTGCACGTGTTTTTCTCAATATAGAAGATATCAGGAAGGTCTTGGTATCTTCTTTGGTTATATCTTTGCCTTGTTTTGAATTTCACAAGTGTGCTCATTTGGGCATTAAGCAGAGTTTTAGAGATAAGATGAAAACACTAGTTTTAAATGATGTGATATTTGCAAGTAGTGGGAGAGGACCTGTTGTTCAAGGCAATATTTTCTGAGACAACTTGTCATGCAAAAAAGTCGTATTTACAATGGCTGCCCTAAATTGTACTTATCTAACACCTTTGCATAAAAACGTGAAAAATCTCTTTAAATGCCCCTTTCATATGTCGGGAGCTCTTGAAAAGGTTCCTCAGGTGACATCGTTACCAAAAGAACTATTTCAAGTGGCACTAACTCAAGACTGGACATTCTAAAGTAACGCCGGTACCTTCGATGTGGGCGTTTCATTATATGGTTCAGATTGCCCAACATCGCAGGTAACGACTGATCATAATTAGTCAAAAATTACAAAAAATGTCAATTTGAACACAAACGGGACGCATTAAAACATCACCAATGCGTCAAGCGTGTAAGTGTTTGACGCTGAAAACAAATACCTCATGATACGGGCCAATCAAGTGCTTAGATTGATTAGCGGTTACCGGCGCCTTATTTTGGATAAGACGTCAGAGCCCAGCGTATTCTAAAGTGTGCAAAGCAAATTTGTGTAAAATGGCAGCCATTGCAGATACGATTTTTTTGAACTCACATGACGATTATCATTCCTCCTGTGAACCTTAATTTAATGCCTTATCCCTTTTGACTGTGGAACTTTTTTATTATTTGTTATTAACATTATCATTATTCTTTTGATTTTCTCTGACACTTGTTTCTTTTATGTACAATATGTAATATTCTTTTTTCTAATTTTACATAAACTTAAAACTTGTCCGTTGAGGGTGGTTACAACAAATTTTAAACCGTAATGCAAAATAACTTTAGTGTCTCCCCCAGGCGTTACACCTAACATCATCATCATCATCATGAACGCGTTTCGTCAATTTTTGACATAGCGCCATCAACTATATCTGTCCATTTTTGTCTCTCTTGGGCAGTTACGAAGTTTACATTCAGTTCACGGAGTTCTTTTTCAATTGCTCCAAGCCATGTGGTTTTTGGTTTGCCTCTTGGCCGTTTAACTTTTCGGATGCCTTCCTAAAGGGCCTGCTTCGGTGGCGCGTCATAAGGAAGTCTGAATAGTTGACCTATCTATAGCAGTCTCCTTTTTTGATCTTCTTGCTCCACTCAACGGTGTTTGTGTTGGTGTAGAGGTCTTTATTTGAAATCTTCTTTGGCCATGTGATGTTCAAAATTTTTCTTAGTAGTGATCTTTGAAAAATGTTGACGTCTTCGGCTAGTTTTTTACTTAGCGTCCATAGTTCGGCGTTATACAAGAAGATACATTCAATGTAAGCATTGAATTTTCTGGTTTTGTTTTTGATAGACAGCTTACTGTTAAAGACGATTTTCAATTTGACGGCTTAACATTTCCTTCTTGATATGTCGTTGTTAGTATCTAGCAAGGTTCCTAAGTATTTGCATTTTTTACATTGTGTCGTTTCCTCCACGTTTGACTCTGTGTTCTTCCGTTTTTGACTCATTAACGTGAAGGTTGAACGATTTAAGTTGATGTGGAATACGTTTTTTGAGATCTTTAATTTTATGATCAGCATTTGAGATCCAGCTAATGTCGTCTGCGTACTGAAGATTGATGTCCAGGACATCAATCAGAGACCTATTACACCTAACAATTCAACTAAACATAGGAAATTGGATTGCAGAGTTCAGTAATGTCAGAGAGGAGATGGGATAGAGAGTTCTTGGTATCATAACGACTTTCTTGTATATATAAGTGGTAAACCACCCATGTAAGCAGAAAAGTTTTGTCTCCGCAGATACGACTTTCTTGTATAAGTAGTATATTACCTATATATGTGCAATTAGAATTTTCAATGAAACCAAGAAAGTCGTATCTACGTAGATATGACTATCTTGGTTTCATTTAAAATTCTGATTGCACATATTGCGTTTTTACTTTGGAGGATCATGTTTTACTTACCTTGTCTTTTTGACTCTTTTCTGAATTCATATTATTTGTTCAAAACATTATAGTAACTTCAATGCATAATCTGTTAACTGATGAGCTAAAGAATAATTGAATAAATTTAAACGACATAAAAAGCCTGTTTGAATTGCATAACGTTGCTTACATGTCACTTTCGAAAACAAGAAAGTGGATAGCACTTGACACAAATAGGTCGCGTTACGAATGGGTGTCGAAACATTAATTAAATACAAATGGCCAATATGCTTCATAATCAGGATTGACTAATGTCCTATCTTCTAATCAACTGTACGTAAGTGTTCGTATTTTGGCTGCACGTGTTTGTCTCAATAGAACATATTAGGACCTTCCCATCATGCCTTGATTTTTTTACTGTTGTAAATGAGAGGATTTAGGGATGAAGTTTTTCCGAAACGCAAGTTGTGATGCGGTCTACTTAATGTGCGATGTTCCACATCCCTAAACTCTCTAATTACAACCTGTACAAAAAGTTCCATTGGAAGCATTGCATGATGGGAAGGTCTCAGTATCTTCTTTGGTTAATCTCTTTGCCTTGCTTTGAATTTCACAAGTGTGCTCAATTGGGAATTAAGCAGAGTTTTAGAGATAAGATTAAAACACCAGTTTTTAATTATGTGATATTTTCAGGTAGTGGGAGATGACCTGTTGTTCAAGGCAATATTTTCTGAGACAACTTGTCATGTGAGTGTAAGAAAGTCGTATCTACAATGGCTGCCATAAGTTATACTTATCTAAAACCTTGTCACAAAAACGTGAAAAATCTATCTAAATGCCCCTTTTATATGTCAGTGGCTCTTGAAATGGTTCTTCAGGTGACACCGTTGTCTGAAGGACCATTTCAAGTGGCACTGACCCACGACTGGACATTCTAAAGTGTGCACTGCAAATTTATGTAAAATGGCATCCATTGCAGATACGACTTTTTTGCACTCACATGACGAACCTGATGTTAATGCCTTATCCCTTTAGACTGTGACACTTTTTATTATTTTTATTAACATTAACATTAACATTATCATTATTCTTTTGTGTTTCCCTGACACTTGTTTCTTTCATGTAGAATATGTATATAATATGCTTCTTTTTAATTTTACAGAAACTTTTTTTTTTTTCGTGGATGGTGTTACCTTAAAAAAACTGATCAAAAATAACACATTTTAACCGGACTGCATAATAACTTTAAAGTCTCTCCCAGGCGCTACTGTAACAATTAACAAATTCAACCAATACATAGGAAATTGGATTGCAGATTTCAGTAATGTCAGAGAGGAGATAGGTTAGAGTGTTCTTGGTATCATGATATTAATTTGTGTTATTAAGGCTACAGTCCCTAAAAACGTCTCGCTCGGCTGAATGTAATGTTTACTGCAAGTTTTTACCTACTTACACCTATCAAAATATCACAATTTTTGGCGTACATATTGAATAGAGTCTCTAGTTTATACATTGAATACATTAAAGTGTGCACTGCAAATTTATGTAAAATGGCATCCATTGCAGATACGACTTTGTCAAAATTCACAATTTTTGGCGTACATATTGAATAGAGTCTCTAGTTTATACATCGAATACATTAAAGTGTGCACTGCAAATTTATGTAAAATGGCATCCATTGCAGATACGACATTTTTGCACTCACATGACGAACCTGATTTTAATTGAATTTTACTAGTGATTTCACGTCCTTTATTAAGATCAAAATGACGCCTAAAGACTACTTCGAAAAAGTTGACCCTTTTTCGCCGAAACCTCATAATTTCATGATGTTCAAACAATTTGACTGGTTTCAAATTTTGACAGATTGTAGGCTTAATACTTCTTATTGAATTACAAACAATATTTTATAAATATGCTGAGTTGATTTTGAATGATAATGTAACAAACCCGGGTTGTTTTGCCCAAAAATCCGCACGTGAAATACGACTCTGAGTTTGCCCTGTTTGAGCTGTGAATTGTCTGTTTTAAGTATCTACATTATCTACATTTTGCCTGATATACGCATTCGCATAATTTACTTACAAATTGAGCATTCCAATGAGGCAAAAATTGCAATTTTTATGTAAACAAAAAAAAATACGGCATTCTAATGTTTATGTTTTAGATTTCAGTTCACGATCTTAACGTTGCCTTGATAGCTCAGCGGTAGATCTCTCGCTTCGTAATGCATGACTAACCCCCGCCATAATCCATGGTTCGAGCCCCCGCAAAGGCAGTGGAAACCATATATCTTTTCATGATTGAAAAATAGTTAGGATTTACATTTTCCTGAGCATATGGATTCCTCGTACCCTCCAACAGGCAAGTTTACATTTTCCAAAGAAAAAAAACAAAGGCAAATCGTCATGTTGGTGCAAAAAAAGGTCTTTAACTGACATTTTTGTCAAAATTGAGATTTTGATGGAATCATAAAATATGGGTTATTTGGAATATTTTCGCCATAAGCGAGAAAACAAAATAGGATAAACATGGAAGATATCTTTCTGTGCCTCGTCTGATCAATTCCCCTACTTCAGTTTAAAATGACTTGTAACAGCCCTTTCTTAGAACTGGTTTTAAATGGAACACTTCAGGTTTCATTTTGTGGCTACAAATATAATTTACTTCCTAGTCACGTCATTGTGACTCTGATTGATGTAACAATAGCTCTGTGTGACTAGGATCATCGCCAGGTAATATCATTACTAGTAGTCTGCTCACTCGATCTCTTACAGAATTTGCTTTTTAAAACAGGTTAACGTAGGAAACTTCCTGCAACGTTGATTTGATGGAAGAGAAAGATTGGGGAAACACACTGTTTAAGAGTTCTTCAAGCTAAATGGTGGTTGATCTAATCTAAGCCCTCCAGTAGTATGATACAGGAACAAATGCAATTTCAGTTGATACACACGATAAACCTATGTAAAACGTGTACACTAAGGGTGAGGATTTCAGAACCGAACCACAATTGATCTAGATTAAGCTATCAATGGCCGACGACGGTGGTCGCGCCATATTTAATTGTAGGATTCCTCGGCGATGGCAATTTACACGAGATACCGCGAATTGACCGTTAATGGAATCGCACAATGAAATTAACGGTAAGGTCATTTTTTTCTTTTTGACGTTCTTACAATGACGTTACAACAAAGTTCGATATCTGACTCCAACATGTTGAATGTTTTTAAAGTAGTGGTGCGTGTAATAGAAGTAAACAAAATGTTTAGTTTGAATTTAATGATTATGTGTTTTTTCTCAGAACTATAGTTTTCTGAAACAGCCCAATGCCTGTTACCAATATTATGATGTAAGTTTGCAACCAAACATCCAATAACCAAAGGCAAGGTGTCATTTTTAAAGCTGAAAATCTACTAGTAATTTTATGATTAAAAACTCGGATACCTCTTTTTAAGTGTTTCTGACAAACAAAACGTGTAAAGTCTTTAGCTTAATGTCTCCAAATTCTTGGATAACACACACCCGGAAACATGCGGCAATTCAATATAGATATCATTAAATTACAATATTACTAATACACAAATAAATTTGAACAGCTTATCATCTACGCTCGGTCTCAAACTGGTAGGTGACTTCTTGTATAACAAACAATCATCAAACAACAGCTCGCTCGACAAGGTTCTGAAAAAGAATAAGCAAGCCAAAATAATTCATCACCAACAAGTTCACAGACAATCGCTGAAATCAAACGAAATCGCTGAAATCAGACTTTTTTATGAATTCAAATTATTTGTTCAAAACATTATAGTAACTTCAATGCATAATTTGCTAACTGCTGATCTAAAGAATAATTGACTAAATTTAAACGGCATATAAGTTTGTTTGAATAACGTGGCTTCATGTCAGTGAAGAAAACAAGAAAGCGTATAGCACTTGACACAAATAGGTCGCGTTACGAATGGGTGTTGAGACACTAATCAGATACAAATGGGCTATATGCTTCATAATCAGGATTAATTAATGTCCTAACTTCTCATCAACTATATACGTAAGTGTTCGTATTTTGATTGTACGATATGTCTCCTTGCCTTGTCTTGAATTTTATTTCACAAGTGTGCTCAATTGGGAAATGATCAGAGTTTTTGAGATAAGATGAAAACTCTAGTTTTAAATTATGTGATCTTTACCTGTAATGGGAAGGGACCTGTCACAGTTGTTCAAGGCAATATTTTCAAAAACAACTGTTATTGCTCCTGTGAAACTGATTTTAATGCCTTATCCCTTTTGAGTATGGCATTTATTTATTATTTTAAATTGGACAAAATATTGAAATTTTGTTTGTGGATGATTTACACTTCTTATGTTAGAAAATAGCAGTAAATTACCAGATATCAGGAAAAATTTGATCAAAACCTTCAAAAAAGTCCAAAATTTCAATTTTATTTTATTTTGTTGATTTTGGGTACGAGGCTATTCTCTAATCGTATTTATTGATGCTATACAATGAGAAAGAGCCAACGATTTGTTTGTAAAATATTCCTTTCACATCATAGATAGAAAAACAAAAGAAATTCGGAGTTTTCATTAGATCTCCTGAAAAGGCCAATTCAAAAAATTCAACTATAGAGGGCAGTATTTATCGTTGTCGACAACGATAATTAAAAATAAGAGAATATCTAAATGTTTTGATATATAGGGTTTGAATTTGATTCGGAAACTTTGCGTGCTGTTATTATTACCGCTTATACTTCAAATGATGTAAAAACCTCAAAATATTTTGGGAAAAGTTTGGGGATAATGCTGAACTTGTCCAATGCCCCTTTAATCAGCAATCTCATTATTTTTTCTCTCTGACATTTGTTTCTTTCATGTAAAATATGCAATATGCTCATACTGGATGTCCCAATAAAATAGAGCACAATTGTGTGCAAACGTTATAATAATATACTGGAGCAAACCATTGTTTTGATAAGATTTTAGTTTTGTTTAATTTGGATCTCTGAATCAAAAGTTATTGCACATTTTGTAAAGATCTAAAACATCTTCATTGTCTGATTTGTTGATCTATAAAGATTCACCGATGATGACGGGAAAGAGCACACGTTGAATGGAAATTACAAAAATATCACATGATAAGGAGAAGCATACCTTGAACTTTTTTCATGACATAAGGATCCAATTTAACAAGGATCTGTTGATATGAAGCAGGTTGTTACGTCTGGTTGAGTCAACCTGTTGCGTCCTCTTGACAGGTCAAATTAATCACTAACTTTCATGAGATCTGAAATGTCTTGTTCTTCCGCGTTTTTCTCTTGGTTTCTGTTAAAATAAGGGGTGTAAGCTCCTTACTCAATGTTACGTTTTTGCAAGGTTAAAATCTATGGTACAAAATTTTTGTACCATAGATTTTTAACAAAGTGCTTAAAGTTAATAAAAGTATACATTTCCAGAAAGGAATTTTCACAAGGAACATGATGGTGATGTTGATTTTTGACCAAAAA
>JXSR01S006166.1:64489-79801 GCA_000969725.1 Ophiothrix spiculata
TTAATAAAAGTATGCATTTCCAGAAAGGAATTTTCACAAGGAACATGATGGTGATGTTGATTTTTGACCAAAAATCACATTTTTTGAGAAAATCACGAAAAACACATTTGTTTGCCATTTGGGGTTAGGGAAAAGCTAAAAATAGCATTTTTTTTTATGACCTAGGAATGGGAATTTTAATTTTAAACACCCACTCGGATGTTGCGTCATTTTTAATTTTTAGGATTTTGTCCAATTTTATGAATTTTTGACCTTATTTTGCATGAAAATCAAAAACTCGGAAATTACAGTATTATTGGTTGACATCGTTCATTATGATACTTTTTTTTCGATTCCTTTGGTATTGTATTCTAAACTACCCGATTGTCTCACCAGAAGTAGCAGATTCAAGGAATACCGTACGCGAGTATCATGAGGATCTGGACTTTAATTTTGAAAGTTTTGACCTGTTTCAGTTAAAGATGAACTAACAATATCAGTTTATGTTAGTTACAGGTTAGGTAAGGTTTGTTTGGATTGATTGTGCACTAGTTGATTGCAGCATACCGTCAAATTCTCCTAATTTCACTAGAAGTCAATTCTCACAAATCGGACCTGAGTAGATTTAAAGGGCTTTCTTAATTTCTTCATATCTTTGGACTGGTGTGGTAAAATTACACAGGACAAACGCATGTTGTAGAGTTACTCCACTTTTGAAAACATACTATGATTTAATCTTTTGGCAACTATTTTTTAATATTTTTTACTTGCTCGTGGCAGTAATACTGGGACAAACTGTATTTTGTTCAATAACTTCGTAGCCTGATTTTAATGTATACTCGTATAAATTAAATGGTAAATATCCCTTTTCCCCTAATTTTACTGAAACTTAAAACTTGTCCGTTGAGGATGGTTGTCTTAAAAACTGATTAAAAACAAATTTTAACCCGGAATGCATAATAAATTTAAAGTCTTCTCCAGGCGCTACACCTACAAAATTCAACCAATACATAGGAAATTGGATTGCAGATTTCAGTTATCTCAGAGAGTTCTTGGTATTATAATATTTTGTTTTATCACTTATCAGCTCAATTGTAAAATGTAGACACCTCCAACAGACAAATCTTAATTTTCCACAGAACAAAAACAAAGGCAAATATTGTTTGTCAAAAGACTGAAAATGTATCATTTTATAATATTTAAATATTTTTAAAGTTGAGTACACTACTTTAAGATCGTCATATATCCGGTTTGTTCTTTCTTATGCTCCCCATTTAATACACTTTGTGAGGGTGACTTGTATATAAAGATTAACTAGATACTGACTAGATAGGTCCCTAGATTGCTTATTCAGTATAAATGATGGGATGTGAAGGGATATAATAGGTTGGATCCAATACGTCGATCCTGGGTTTCCCAACCGGAAATCAATCTTTACCGAAATTTAATCCCACAATGCACTGATAAAGCATAACGATGCACCCAAATAGGCGTGAAATGATGTGCACTACCACCTACCCCAAACAACAATTCAAATTGCCCGCTTATAAATATGTGGATCGTCATATCGAAAGGTACCTTAATACCGGCACAGTACATTACGAGATACGGGCCATTGAAGCTAAGCATAGTCAAAAATCACGTCCAAGGTCGAATTTCTAATTTCATCAGAAAGGTTATCATTGAAGTGTATTCTATCATATTAATCAGGTTCCAACATCCAAAACATAAGGAAATGTATTAAAAACCAAGCTTAAAATCCTCTCTCCATTCAAGATTTACTAAGTACAAAAACTTTAAACTCGATTTTCTCAGAACTATAGTTTTCCGAATCAGCCCGATGTCTTTTACCAATTTGGGTGTAACTTCGCAACTGAACATCCAAAAACCAAAATCAAGGTGTCATTTTAAAGCTTAAAATCTCAGCTTTCAGATGAGACCAAAAAATTCAATTTTGATTTTGCCGACCTTAAGGTACCTTTCGATATGACGGGTCACATATATGAATTGGAGGAGCTAATGTCACGGCTTATTAGTTTTATGGGCAAAAATGTGTTTGGGCTAAAATTTCGGTAAAGATTGACTTCCGGGTGTAAACCCAGGATCGACGTATTGAACTAGGGCCTACATTACATATCTAAATTATAGGATCAAAAGAATGTTAATCAAGTTTTCATAATCGATCTAAATTGTTTGTTACATGGTTTTGCATCTTTCAATTTAACATTTCACGAATTGCATAGAATGGGTGCAGTAATGCTAATTGCTCTGTCAGCACATTTGTATTATTATATATAAACACTATTATAATAGTCTTAGGTCAAAAAAAAAAGTTTGTCTTAAACCTGACGCGCGCATTTGTAAACTCGGGCAATTTTGAATAAACAGTAATGCGAATAATTTTTTTTATATTCCCCCCCCCCCAAAAAAAAAAAGAAGAGAAAATTTGATTTTTTCCTCACCCAACACGAATTCATATTTCAACTTTGATACGTCCAAAATCTTGCGGCAAGCTCGTACGAGAAAGATTGCAACTGCAGCTCGTCATCTATTCGTCCTTTGCAGGCCCAATGTATACTGGGGATTTATTTTTAATGGGAACGGCAAGAGCATGCCAAGGCATAGACAGACTGGATTGGGTGGCTCTTCTGATGGTATATCGCTGAGGAAGTTGAGCACGAAGGTCCGTTGGGCATAGACTGGTGGGCATTTTGTATAGGACGGCAGCTGCTGCCAAATGACGTCTTTCGTTGAGCGAACAGATATTAAGTTCGAGTCATCCTCATCCACACCCAATAACTATAAGTGCATTCTCTGAATGGAATCTAGCAATCCGAGTGTTGTTGGGCTGGCACTCATTCAGGAAAGTGATGCGTGTTCCATAACACTTCGTACTTACGCCTTATAGATGGTTGCTCTGGCTTTTTGGTCAAGTTTATTGGCCACTCTTCTCAGGGCTCCCAGCCTTTGTTAAACTCGTGAAGTAATGTTGGAGATGTGCTTTGACCAGGTTAGTTTGCTATCAATGGTGAAACCCAAAATCTACAACTCATTCATCTGTGCCAAAGCCTTACACTGATGAACTTGACGCTGTATTCAAAATGTTAAACGGGCACGCATTGTGCAGAGATACTGAAGAAGATTCAAAGTACTGCCGGTCACTTCAGATACCAGTGCATTATCTTGACACCCGATGCAAGGAGATAAAACATGGTGCAACAATGTTGTAACCGGCAATTGGGATATTAACAAAATCCTTTCTTGTCAAATATCCAACACGATTTTGGAAAAACTAATAAGAGTAGGTTAGAGATCAGTAATAGATCTTTATATTTCAAGAAATTCAGAGATGGGCAGAGATTTTGAAGGTAATTTTGTGAAGTTTTTTTTGCTGTAAATGTTGGACAAAAGTGATACGATCAAGTATTGAATCATCTTCAATCTCAATGATTTTAAATAACCATATAATTTGTCTTTGCAACATAATCTTGTACAAAGCGTTTGTTTTCGAGAATGCAAAGGCGAAAACGATAATTTTGAAAAATGTGTACCTTTCGGGATTTTTTTTTTGCTTGCCAAAACTGCTGCGTAAGGCTACGCGAGACATCGCTTAATATATAAAATTTTGACACAAAATTCTGTTGGATAATACTTTTGAGCGACAAAAACTAAAGATAATTTATCGGGTTCTGATTGATAGTTGATTCTTATTCCCTGATATTGTCTTTAGACAATTAAGTAAAGATTGAAATCAGCAATATATTTTCTCATTGAATATCATTATGTTTCTTTAAACTGAAGCATATAACTTACAACGAACTGCTCAAGCAACAAACTACAACTTACATTTACATGAAACCCCGAAAAAAGCCTGCAGCCAAAAGGAAACACATTTACCTAAAATAATGTTCCCTTTTTGGAACATAGTTTTCCGAAACAAGTAAGGCGTCGTTATTTTTGTTTGTAAAATAATTTGTATAGTATCATCCGCATTTAAATGCTGAAAGGTAGAAACCACTTGTGAACACGCGTCAGTCATTAGAGTTTCAAGAGATCTTCTTGTGTTAAAAATGCCTTTTAGATATATTACCGTTATCAAGGAGCGTGTAAGCATCAGTACACAATACCATGTGTACCTGGTTTTGAATTGTACGATGAACATACTCATAATCCGCCTTCAGGTGAATTCTACTCTACATCTCTCAAGAATAATGTTTACATCATGGAAAAACTCCTATTAAAGTAGTGAATATTGAAAACTTGAAATTATGTAATAGAGAGTACATACTTTATTTTATTGAGAAAAACACCCCATAACTGTCAATTAAAAATAAAAAAGTATGGTGTGCTATGATGTAATGATGTCAACGATGCAAATATTTAGCATTTAGAATGTTTAGCTTTGATATCTCATCAAAGTAGTGAATATTGAAAACTTGGAATTATGTAATAGAGAGAACATGCTTGTTTTTTATTGAGAAAAACACCCCATAACTGTCAATTAAAAATAAAAAAGTATGGTGTGCTATGATGTAATGATGTCAACGATGCAAATATTTAGCATTTAGAATGTTTAGTATTGATATCTCACCCAGCGACAGAGATGTGTTACATTTAATATATTATTTTTAGACAATATGCTTACTCCACGCACATAGCAAATACAGGTGGACAATTTTGTTTGTTGATCTTTTTTTTTTATGCTATACGCTTAAAATATAGAATAGATAAGAATCGTTTTTAAACAACACAGCCACGAAAAAAACATTTAAATGAAGTCCATCAGTATCTCAACTACACATTAACGTATTTATTTTACTTCTTGGTTTGGAATGCAGTAATCGTCAATTGAATTTTAGATCAATTGAAACAAGTCTTGTTAATAAAAGACCGATAAATATTTTTTAACATAATTTTGTTATAAATGTTTTATGAACATGATAAATGGTTTTTTTTTCTTATTAGGCCTATTATTTAATTAATTAATATAATATGCAATGTCTGTTGTGCGAGGAAGCAATAAAAGCCCGATCGTTTATCCAAATCGATGACCGCGTCATTTTAATATGAAAATGAAAATGGATTAAAGCTGAAGTGTTATTCAAGTTCAATTTAAATGGTGTTTTACATTCTCTACTCTATTAAAAGGCTGTTCACAAACTTTTCATGGGGAACAAATCGCACTTGAAACAATGATGCTGCGCTTCCCTTTCTGTTAAATAGGTTTTATGGATATATTAATAGAGCAGAATTCATTTTTTTCTTAAACGAATTTGTCTTGAGGTTATTTAATGAAGTTGTATGTTATTATATGCTTGTTTTTAAAGGTACCATCCATCTGTAAACAACCAATTGGTTTTAAAGGTATCTTTCCGATATATCAATCAATATTTTGCAATTAACCCTATACCCATTTTATTGGACAATTAAATTGTCATCGACAATAACGAGCAGAAACAAATTACTATCTTCACCGTCATTCATTTAATTGAACACACATTGTTGGGAAATGAAACCATGTTTCCAATGAATCGTGCGTTGAATGTCTTGTCAATGATAAAGCAAATAAAAACACCATCATGGTATCTGGCGTGAGTTGGTCATGCATTACAAAGCACGATAAGAACTACTCAGATAAGTAAGCAAACTTTAGATCGTAAAGCGAAAAATAATATAAAAATCTGTATTTTTGCCTTGATGGAATTTACAATGCACATGCAAATTATGCAAAGGCTCTATAGACGGATACAAAGAAATTTGATGTATACATAGATAATAAAGAGCTGAAACGAGAAAATGTGGGAATAATAATGCAGAGCCGTTATTTGGTAGTGTATACAACACGAGTTTATAACAGTATCATTTAAATGTGCAATAATATTTGTAATTCAAAAAGAAGTATCAAAACTTGCCAGAATTAAAACAAAAAATCCGACAATTAAGGATAAACATCTTGTAAAGATTTACAAACATATTCTGGCGATTCCATTCCTTAGGTAGTACGCAAAATACTGGTATACGTAAGTAGGGAAATTCTTGCAGTAAATGTGACACTCTTCCGTATAGCTTTAGCCTTAAAGAAAACCTTTTAAAACAGTACAGCGAAACTTTTATTTCAATGTTTAATGTATATTTTAATTGCCCACGAAATACGACAGAACTTGTAACGAAAAACATGTATAAAGATTGGTGGTTTTAGTTGCAGTCAAGTAGCGTATATAATAGTATCTTGACTCAGTGTTAAGTGTAAATATAACCTACATGCACTGATCTATTACCCTCATTAACCTATTTTTATTTATTTTTTCGTCGATATTGTCATATGTTTAATATAATGAAAATGATCAGTATTCAATCCAATTCAATAGGTTTAACACTACTCGGTCGCTTCGTTTTTGATATAATTAGCATAAACTAGTAAAATGGTGGCGCTGTTCAACTTTTGTTTTTCTACTTCGAGAAAGCAGATTACCAATTGTAAGCGAGAATTGTTTGTTTAAAATCGAATAATTGACACGAAAAAGTTATCTGGCCGCCATTTTGAAACGAAATAATGGATTTTTAAATTTCTTGTTTTATATGAATTGTATTGAGTTGGTGAGTTGGTGTATCGCTGAGTAAGCGATCAAAATCCTCGGTAAAAATACCCCCCCCCCCCCACCTTGGTGCACTAACGGGATTTTAAACACCCTGTTGTTCTTATTTCTTTATTTTTTGTTTATGTTTTTAATAATTGCTCCTTGTTATATAGCGACCGTATATTATTAAGATAGTTCCTCGAGTTTGCTATTTTACTTTGGGTTTAAGCCTTTCACAAATAGACTTATAAAGGAGAATCGATCCTCGCCGCCATTTTGATTATACCGCCGTGTAATATTTGATGGCAGCCATATTTGTTTGTTGAGAGTGACTTTTTTACCGTTTCGGCATTTAACGGACGTTTGTGCTACACTTCGACATTTGTCAAAACTGAATCATGGAAAATTTGGCGTATCTAGCTCGGAGCCAGTCGCAAAAGACAATGCTGAACAAGGAAACATGGATTCCATGTGAAATGAAATGCACACGGAGTCTACGCGTCTAAACTCTCTTGAAAAAAAAACCCCAGCCAATTAACACTTTTAGTAAAGTATCTGCATGATATGGACTTGTGACTTAACAAACATGTTAGAATTGCCGCTTCCTTCATTAATAAGCAAAAACAAAGAACGACGAAAATCGGAGATTGAGAATTTTTATAACGATTTTGTGAAAAAGTTGCAATTTTTGCCAAAAGTCGATTTCTTCGGTCCGGAATACTTTGTGACGTCATAATTACGTAACGCCTCAACCGATTTTCATGATCTTGGTATCAATGGAAAGAAGATACTCTACCCTATACTATAATACCAAACAATTTTACAACTTTTGTGGTCACAATTTCAAAATTACAGGGGTGGTGGTAACCCCCTTCATGAAGACGTGTGACAAAAAAGACTCAGGAAGGGAAGACGAGGGTTAAACAATACAAAACCACCAGTTTACATTGATGTAGAGTACACGGTATATGGTTTGGATCTTGTAACATAGTCTGATTGCAAGTTGCATTCTTCAAGGTTTATGCACTAGTATTCAACAAGATCTCAAATTTGCAAAACTGTCTCAAATTGAAATCCATCTCATAATGCCTCTCATTTTCTCCAATTTGAGACACATAAAGAGATGTATGTATCTCAAATCGACGAAAATGAGAGGCATTATGAGATGGTTTTCAATTTGAGATAGTTTTGAATACTAGTGATAGAGTATAGTGAATATTTACGTGATCTGAAGCAATTGGGCCTGTTTAAGAACAAATACAGAGATACAATTATACATCTGCTCCATGAAGGACAACAATAACAAAATATTTTACGGTACCTGGTGATTTTCATGAGTTTTTATAGGTAAAACATTACCTCTCATGGCCATAAGCACTCTCTCGGTGCTGCATGTCTATGATAAATCCCAACGGAATTATATATAATATATATAATAAAAATTGCTAAGCTTGTCAGTTTAGACTAAGAGGCACCTACTGTGAGCATGTTTTTTTTTTTAATGCGACCTTGTAAATCTGCTACTAAATCAAAATGAAAAATGCTAAGCTTGTCAGATCGGCAATTTTATCATAAATATGCGTAACTGATACTGTGTGTCAGTTAGGCAGTTTTCATCCATTCAACCCACAATAACAACTTGATTTAGTTAAGTAGATTATCCTAATGACACAAGGTTAGTCAAACCTAATTATTATTTGCACATTATTGAGTTTATACCACGTAACTATAAATGCCTTAAGGGTCAATTTCTCAAAGAAGAAAGTTTGACCCATACAAAAGACTTAAAAAATCACTGAACTAATAAATACTCTTGTGCAAAACGCTGCGGAGGTAGTGGCGTCATTTTTTGCATAATGAGCCCTATACGTGCGATCAGGTTCCAAACAAATGATCATGTCCGGAATGGTTCCAAAGACCACACGTTTTAACACAGTATTCAAGATTTTGAGTACCCCCTACGTGACCTCTTTTTTTTTTCAAAACAACCCGTAAAGAATGATTTTTTCGAAGCCACAATAAACGCTTTTTCTCCCCCTTTTACACCATCATAAATGGTGATTTTTCCGGAACGTACCCTATTTCTTGAAAATGGCTGTTTTGATACCCAAAATGGTGTCACCTAATTCACCCTTCAATCATCAAAAACAACACTGATTCATCTTTTTTTTTGGTCACGCTATGCCTGCAGCATTAATCTTGACTGCTCCCAGGCTCACCGCCACACCCCTACCAAAACAAACTTGAGTACCCCCTCCCCTCCCCTCATACAAATGTGTCTAACTGTAAACATTTGTTTCTATACAGATAATGTTTCGACTGGTTTCAATTTTCCATCAAGAATGATATTACATTGGCATTGCTAATTCCTGCCTAACTCGCGGTCCTTGTAAAACTGGCAATCTAACAACTTGACACATAATATAATTGCCTATCTGACACATGTTTTTGCCTATCTAACTTTATAAAATTGTCGAAGTGATGTTTGGTGATAACGTAATACCTATGATAACATGTCAACATGGCCATTATAGTTGCTTTGTATCATGAAGTTTTTACCCAAGAAATGAAATAAATAAACTAACGAAATCAAATTGATTTTCTTGATTTTCTCAACATTGAAAATAACCAATATATTATATCAAATAGACAATAATTTTATTAGGGTGACGATATATAAAGGAGACCTAGCGCATCACATACATGTATAACAAATAAATAAAACATAATATTTATACATACAGGGCGTCTCAATAAAAGTGTAACCCTCGGAAATTGCTTGTTTTAGGCATGAAATCGTATCGTAGAATGTTATTCAGAAACGTGTTTCTATCGCTTTATTGAAAAGTGGCATAGAGTGGATTTCGCTTACCTATAAACAATTGCGTAAATCTCCAGATTGACAAAAGCTATCGTGATGGGGTAATTGTACAGGAAAGATAGGTCCTTTATCTTAAATTTGACATCAAATTTGTATAAATTACGACACGATTTCAGGCCTTAAACAAGCAATTTCCGAGTGTTACACTTTAATTGAGACGCCCTGTTGTATCCCACTTAACAGAGCATAGATGCGAGAAGTGTTATAACTAAAGTTGTTTTCCTGGTTTCACACTTTCGCAAAAATGACAACGCGTTATTCATCAAACATGGGTTCAGCATGAATAATTAAGTACGACTTGTTTGAAATATTACTGTCATTCACTTATGGAAAGTTATAAATTTTATCCATCTGTTGTTTACGTAAAGTAGTATACTACAGAATTGATGCCCGTTTAATGCCTGTTATTTTAAGTTTATATACATTTACCACTTTCACCTTTTAGTAAACTAAATTCTTATTTAGAACTTTAAAACAATTTTTTGTATTCATTACATATAAGTTCATTTAGGTCATCTGAGAAATGTAAAGGGCTAAGAATATTCCCCTTTTATTCGCATTATTCAATAATTCAATTCAATTTAAGAGTGTCAAACGTAGATGCTTAGTAATAAAACTATCACATTTTTAAACAAAAAATGTCACTTCTGTGTACCAGAACGCAATTTTTGGTCAACACGCATTCACGCAGCGCTGGTCGAGCCGTGGTGAAGTCATTTTTTAGAGTGCAAATATTCCCGTTTCCTATCTTTACTTTCTATTATCTACAAGTCATGTTTACGTAGAAATATGTGTTGAGACCATGTTCTACACTTTGCGCTATCTACAAAAGCCCTTCACAAACAAATCAAGAAAAAGAACGAGCTTTTAAAACAACCATGCACTGAAAACAAAAACTAGTCAAGCAGCTGCTTGACTAACTTTAAACTAGTCAGGCAGGTTAGTCCAGCTTGCCTGACTAGTTTGACGTTGGTCAAGCCAAACGTCAAACTAGTCAAGCCTGCTTGACTAGTATTAAACTAGTCAAGCCCGCTTGACTAATGTGCGAAACTTTGCTTGACGAGTTTGCCAGACCGAGAGCTTGACTACCTTGATGGTACAAAAGAGCTTGACCAACTTCAAGTTGGTCAAGCTGGCTTGACTAGCTTAAGTTAGTCAGGCTGATCACGGTCAGGTGGAGTCATTGATGGCAACATGGTGGACAGCACAGACATGTGAAACACCGTGCCATCGTTGGAACTCATAAATGTCACCATCATGTACTACTGATGTATCGTGAATTAAATCATTTGTTTATATGCAGCTGACTGACTAAATGTCACTCTTAAACCCTCTCTACATTATTGAGTGATTAGCTATATCAAATACTGTATCCTGTGACTCTGCAACTACATAGCATGCATATATATTGCACTAGGTTTGTCTAGGTGGCTGGACTAGCTTGAGGTTAGTCATTTGGGATCGACTAGTTTGAGTAAGCTAGTCAAGGCAGCTGGACTAGTGTTACATTAGTCCATCTAGCTGGACTAATGTTATGTTAGTCAAGATGTGTACCATTCTGGACTAACTTAAAACTAGTCAATAACTAGTCAAGCGACTAGCCTAGACTAGTCCAGCTTCCTGGACTAACGTCAAGCTGGTCAACAGACTAACTTAAAACTAGTCAAGCAACTAAAATGAGACTAGTCCAGAATGCTGGACTAGGCTAAATTAGTCATCCTTGTTAGTCCAGCAATACTGACTAACTTAAAGCTAGTCTAGATGCGTACCATCTGGACTAGCTTAAAGTTAGTCAAACTGACCAGTTTAGGTTTTCAGTGTGCATGTTGTGCTTTTCAAACAACCTTGTTGTGTCCATTTCATTTCAACAAAATCAAGAAAAAAGAGCTTTTCAAACGACCATGCATGTTGCCCATTTCATTAAGTAGCTTGGGGTAGTACAAACATATATCCTAATAGCACGGAATTCACATTTCTTTCATAATGCATTTGTCTTTGGGATATTATATCGGGTGGTCTGTTCAATACATTTATTTTTAAAGGTCCTTATCACTACATATCTGTAGGAACACGACCCGTATATACCGTTATGCAAAAATTTTCGTTTGTTCTAAGCATCTTTTAATTTTTTCATTAAATAACCATGTAATTTTTTTCCAGTTCCGCCTATTTTAATCAGAATGCCATATTCAGTACACTACTTGACACCAGAATTAGCAGGTGGCAACGCATTCTGTGGAATTGGTTAAACATTCCACTCTAGTTTATTCCAAATAAATCGAAATACTAGTATTTAGACATGTTTTACTGTTTCAAAAAGCAGAATAATATCATTCTCAAAATCATCAATTAAACAAACTGAAAACCAAAATACCAATATATTAGATAATTCTAAAGATATTTTCAATCCTGTTTCTTGTCATTGCTATTGCCTTTAAAGATCCTTTGCATTAACAAGATTTTGAGTTGCCGTCGGATATACATTTATTATTTGGACTCTAATTGCATGTCGTATTACATCAAGACTTCAAGTGGTCACTGAACCAGATATGAACGTCGCTGTTGACTGTAATGGGTGTCAAAGATTGCTTCTAATATCCAATTTTCCAAAGTATTGAAGTAGAACAGTGTCTCATTTCAAGAATTTGAACACAATGTATTATATGGAAAATGAGATTTGTTTCAACACATTTTATATGACGCGAATCCATTTCATCAAACGCAGAATTAAAGTCGTCGGCATCCAGGAAGCCGGAATAAACAAACTGATTTAATCATAAATCACGGATTTTTTTACAAAAAAGGTAAACTATATTTTCATGATTGTCATCCATGTTCTAATAAATAATAATGAGTTTTAAAAATTATGAATTACCGTGGAGGCTCGTTTAATCTATTATCTTAGTAATTCTTTAATCTTACTCCGAAAAATATAGCTTTTGTATTATTTAAAATATAGTGTAAGAGTATTAGTTATAAACCATGCATATTTGCATATCTGAATTGAAAAAAATTTGAGACTGCTACCTATTGAGCTATGTTTTAGCACTATAATAAACATTAATGTTATTAAATGAATTCTACCAATTGAAGAGGTATCAGTGCAAGTATTAATCAATGCCAAATCAGGCCGAAAAGGTGGTCTGTTCCATCATCCAAAGCCACATCCATAGAAAAACAAAATCAATATTATCTTAGTCCCAAGCAGATTTGAAGCCTGGCAGAAGTACTGTAGACCAACTGCTCTCTTTACGTCAACTGAGAAAAAAGGGCATTGGGGTAGGGAAAGTACTCTACTGTTGCTATAGTTGCTAAACTGACTTTCAAAAACCATTCCTTTGATATTGTGTTGCAGGACGGACTCTTGAAGGCCATGGATCATCTAGGCAATCCTTCAAAAATAATAAGGCTTTACAGTACCCTACGTATGTCAAAAAGCTCCGTCCGAGTAAATCAAGATATCACTGACTCTTTGCCTACCAACACTGGTAGGTTGCAGCCTTACCCCTTTGGAGTTCTTGTTACACAATATAGCTCCGGAGGACAAGGGTTAAAGTAAATCATGTGAATACATTGTATTCTAATAAGCTGTTTTAGTTTTATTCACTAACTCCTTTATAAATAAATTTGGAAACAAGCGCACAAGACCAAACTGTTATTGCCTTTGACAAAATTAGAGCAATACGTTGGTTACAAAATGGCGCAAAAGTGTCGTCTGGAGCATAATAAAGAGCGCTGCTTATGTAAATAGATGTCCACATTACCCCCATTTCCTCGTTACCTTACCTCGACACGGAATACAAATTGCATATAATTTGCTGCATATACCTGTCAATTAAAAACAAACTGTTTGGTGGGTGAATTTTTAGAAAACGCAAATTGAAGTGATTTGCGTTTTCTTGAAACAACCATGTGTTGCTGACCAGGCTTTGAAGTATAGGAGTAGAAGTAGACAGCAGATATTTAAGCCCAAATACTCTTGATAAAAGTCAATAATAGCGATAGCAGTTGAAATACCAAATGCCAATTTAACTTCTAAATATGTCTAAAACTTATATTCGAATATTGTATTTACATGAATTACTGGTATTTCATTAATACAACTATTACTGTAGTACGTAAAATCATCCTCTTTGATATATTTTTTACATTGAAAGAGAGTTTTATTGCCGAGGTAGACGCTTATCATTAAAACAAAGTGAACTGTTATTATTTCGACCTGTTTTTGTCACAAAGGTGCACATATTGTAATCTTAAAGTTGCCCTCAGAAATACATATTAGACGTATGCCAGACAATTTCAAAACAACAAAACCGAAATCCAGTAGGGTCCTAAGGCTAAAACAATAAGATATCCAATTTATTTCTACCCACTTTGGAAAACATCGGTAGGGTAAAATAAAACAAATGAGAATATTTTCTATTTGATACGAAGGAATATTTTATTATAAATGTAATTGTCAAAACACGGGGATTTTTGAAGTTGTCTGCAAATCAATAAAAAATAATGTAAGCCAGAATAACGCTGATGCAATCCCATTATTACACACGTTATTTCGAAAATATAAGGAAACCCATGTAGAGCTAAAATTACATCAGAGCATTTATCGAACAGGTACGTATAATGAAATATCAAATATTTGTATATGCATATGACTTTGTATATGGTGCCATTATGTCTAGTTTACTGTTTCAAGTTTGTATATAAATTCAATTACGGTATAATAGTATAATATTTATGTCCTATAAAGCACTTAATGAAATGATTTAGACTCTAGTAGGAAGCAATCTGTAAGAAAAAAAATAAGCATGTGATGATATTACTTAAAACCAAAAAAAAGATACAAAGAAACAAACAAAACAAAAAACCCAGCAATATACATGAATCGAATAATAGTTTTACTCGATAAAAATAATCCCAGTAAAACGTATTTTTGAATTAAAATAGGTTTACTGATTTGTTATTTGGATAGAAAAATGGACTATGAAAATATGTCCTTATACAACACCTCACAGACAAATTTGATTCGTCTTCAAAGAATTCGATATATAAGTGTGCTTAGCTCATTGTCACGACACCAGAGCCCAATCCTTTGCTCTCTTGAAGGAGCTACATTGGCTTCCTTTGCCCGATGCATCCAATTCTGTATCCTTGTACACACACTTATGGCCTTTTATACCTCAAATTTCGCAATGGAATAACGTTCCTGCTGTGGCCAGAGCTAGTTTTACCCAATGCATTCACCATAGTCTCTTTCAAAGAGTCCATTAAAAACTTCATTGAAAATTTGACCGTCTCTTGTCCTTGCATTTTGATACCTTTTTCTTTGTCAGCGCTTTGTATCCTTGTGGTTAACAGACACTTTACAACACCTGTTACGGTGGATATATTATGAATATATGTACAATAACTATTTCCAAGATGCAGCATTAAACAGATTTTCTCTTGGATAACAATAACAGAATTGTGGTCTTGATTTCGTAGTAAGTAAAAAACATGTTATTGCCAAAATAGTTTCTTCTTATAATTTAAACATTCAAAACAAGTATAAGTTCATAAAATAATTTAAAAAAAACCGTTAAGTCAACGCCATGAAAATTAAAGTAAACAGAAGAACTTGCATATCAATAATTATCTGAATCAGTGTCTTATATGCAGAGTGTTAGACAGTAATTTGTAGTACCTATACTACCCGCTCATGAAAAAAGGAAGTATGGGACAAGTTTTTTCAAATTGTGTTTTTGGCATTAAGTATAGTTTTAAACATGTTGATGTTGAATACAAATTTACCATGGTAAGGTACGAAGCCCTAGAAGGGACATCTAGGGAAAAAAAATAATTGTAATCTGTTCCCACAGATTATAATCTGTTCCC
>JXSR01S006168.1:12729-31854 GCA_000969725.1 Ophiothrix spiculata
TCTTTGCTATATATTTTGAATGAACATTAAAAAATCCACCTGCAAAACATGATATATAAAATATATGTAGCGGTAGTTCCCTCGTCTTGCACTAATGAGGTCCTGGGTTTGATTCCCACGACCGGCGGTTTATGTGCATTTGGTTTTCAGTCCATGCTTGCTTCCACAGGATTTTCTCAAGGTACTCTGGTTTTCCTCCTGCATTCAAAAACTGAATTTTAAAACATCTTGGAGCCATGTTGAAGAAAACTTCCTTTAGTTGGGTTTTCTTGGCAAAAGCCTAACAAGACTATTTAAACATCGATTTGAAATAATACTGTGGAAAAATTTCACCTGTGGTAAATTGTACCAAATATCATTGATTCAAATTACTCTTAGTTTCAGTAAACAGGATGTAAAAGCATTTCTGATGTGTTTTTAATATTTCTTAACCTTTTATAGTATTAAAAGATGACTGGCTGATCAGTGATTGGTTATATTATACAGCTCATTTCAATGAATCTAGCACTTGGGGAAAACCCTGGGAGGATGCAGCTCATTTGCTAGCATTAGGACATCACTCTTACATGGTCAAGTTTCATAGCCAGATAATAGTACATCATAGGCAATGCTATACTTTTACTCATTATTTCCAATCCTCTCATGTCTAACTAGTCCATCTTACAGTAGACGTCCAGACTGGCTGGTCAGTGGTTTGGTCATATTATACAGGTCATTTAAAGCAATTTACCACTTGGAGAAGACCCTGGGAGGAAGCAGGTCATTTGCCAACATCAAGACAGATCTCAAGTACACTATGTAGATGACCACAATACATGTTCAGTTTCATGGACAGAAAATACTGCATCATAGGCAATGCTATGCTTATAGATTAATAAATGCACATTTAATGTGGCGCAAGTGAAATGAGACAAAATCAATGCATGTGTAGTCAATTTTGATGCATCCAATTCATGAGGCCTGTAGGTGCCGAGTGCATTGGACAGCAATCAAAATTTACTACAAGTGCATTGATTTTGTCTCACCTTACGAGAAAAATGGAATGCAAATTTATTACCCAGTTTATGCTCGATCACTCATTTAAAGACAATCTGGACTCAATATCTAAGTGTCAATCACAATGTAATCAAGTAATCAACATGATTATACTTTTTTCCACAGTTCTGCCTGCAGTGTCAACGATGAACGTTTCTTAGACGTGGGATTAGGCCTTGTTGTCTCTTCTGACTTGACGGATAACAGAACAACAAGGTTAGATTAACAAACTTGTTAGAGTGTGGAGTATGTATCACTTAAGTCAATAAATCAAGTACAACATAGAAATAAAGGAGTTTGTTAAACACACACTTTTTCAAAAATATAAGAATACAATATATAGCAGCAAGTCAATAAATAAATATACCTTTCAACATTACCAGCATTAACTATTAAGATTTTGTTAGAAAAATACTTTGTCAATTTTAATTAGAGATTCTATGTTGTATCTATGTTATACATCATCCCAGGTGTTATTTACCCTGATTGGGTGTACAACAATAACACTACACCAATGTGAATTGCCTGACAGGTTTACTATAGGGCCTGCCAAACAGGGCAAACATATATCACACAGCACAGGTAATTATAGCATTGTCGGCTCCAATTTAATGCATCAGTTAGAGCTATATTAAGACTCTAGGCATGCTTTTTTTCATACAATTTGTAAGTAACACACATATATATACACAGTGAAAGAGAGTTAGATGTTTCTGCACAAGAATTCTGGAGCTAGAGCAATGTTATTGTCAGTCAGAATTGTGAACAAATATACAACAAAACCTTAAACACATTTAAGATAAGGGGAAAAATCAAGAACATTCTTCAGGTCACATGCATTTTGTTTTTGTTGTTGATGTTTAGTTCTCAAGACCCCTATTTCAAGCAAAATTTTGAAATTTCAGGAAATTTTTTGTTTTAGGAACTCAACAATTTAAACCTCACTAACCTACATTCAACATCTTGCTAAAAACTAAAATTGTAGAATGTAACCATTTGTTTTTCCAATTCAAGTCTCTTAACACTGTAACATTCAAAGTTTATTTGTGTACTCTATACTGTTTTCAATTACTTTGTGAGAGCACATATGACTTGCCCTATATAATAGTTTATTGACACACCATAGCCTACTTTTGAATTCAGCTATCTAAAGAACAAATAATATACACATTTGATTCAACTCAACCAAAGATCCATTTAATGTGTGCCGATGATACAACAATGTGTGTTGTAATGTATTTTCGGATGAAATAGTTGTCAGGATATTTTCAAAGTTCAATTGAATTTGGGGGGGGGGGGTCATCTTCACCACACAGCTGTTTTTTCATTTGTTAATATTTTGGCAAAACAGTTCTTTATTTTATTAAATAGTGGTTAGGGTTGGTCGATCGACAACATTTAAATTTCCTTACTGGTAGGAATATTCATTATCATTCAATATTAACTATTTTTTAATAATTATAAATTTATAATATATCATATATTATTTAAATACATTAAACATTTAAATATTTAAATTCATTTTGCATAGAATCTATTAAGTGTCTGCTTTATCTTATCCATGTGTAAAATATCAAAATCAAGTTTAAATAGATCCTTAAATCACAGGAACATCATTTACCAAGAGTGCCCATTTGGTTAGTAATGACCATTAAATCAATGATGATCAAACAATTGGACAAATGCAACTTGAATCAGGGTTTTGATACTTATGTCTGCAATTTCTCAATGTAAAAACAAAACGTCAGGTTTACTTTCTTATGTTTATGAACTTCCATGGTACAGGTGTAATAAACTAGAAATACCGTCTAGTCCTCAACCAGCATCATCAATTACCCATATCCCTTAGTTACCTGTACTACATCAAAGAAATTGTCAGGAAATTACCCATCACTTTAAAGTGCCTAACTATTTTACATCAAATAACAAAGCAGCACATCTCCAACACCTTAAGAAGTATATTTTTATTAAGACACTGCAAGAAAATGCTATTAAATGAAACCTCTAACCCAAGATTATGTATGACTAAATGGTTTTTTTCCACTCTGAAGATTGGTAATATGCAATTTCCAATTGCACAAAAAAGACACTTAATTAAAAAAAAAAAGGTGGGGGGGGGGAAATCAAGTTGATATATAATAGCCATTTCAATTTCATAATGCATATTATAAAGTCAAAAATCTACACCATTTTTGTGTGCAGATACGATATAGACTTGCGTTATTCTGGTATAACCTGATATGACTTTTTCATTATCTCGTTTGCATAAATATGCCTTTAAAATTCACACCTTCAATACACATACTTCCCATCCTGTCAACTGAAATCCAGGCTTTGATAGATGTCTGCAATTTACTGTTATAAAAACACCATGTCAGTTTTACTTTCCCTTTTCCATGAATTACTTTGGTACAGGTGTTATTACCTAGAAACGCATTCTATTACCAAATCAGCATCATCATTTACCACTCTCTCTCAATTACTTGTGCTACATCAAGGAGATTGTTAGATACGGATTGGTTTAAAAGACTAGGCATCAGATTTACTTGAAAATGCCTAACTGTTTTACATCACCTGAAATACAAGAAACAGGTTTCCGTTATCCAATCAGCACTGCTCTCTCATACCTTTAGTACCTTTAGAAGCAAGCTTTTAGTATGAACATCCGATGTATGGGAAATCACCAAGAGGTTGATCCAACATGATGTATTACATGGTAAATGTAACAATATAAGAATTCTAGAACTCAATCTATGCTTTGAATAATTTGTAAACAAAGACCAGAAGATTGAAAATTATTGAACAAATAGTAAAAAGAATCAAGGAACAACTAAATGTTTTAAAGGAAAAGGTAGTGATAGATATTGAGACTATAGCTGAATGTCTTTCAAAGGCTTACTGTACTGAATGTATAACTGCAATTACCAGAGTTAGTTTGTAGGTTCTTATGCGAGTTCAAAATATTCTACCTTCAGAGATCTCTTCTGGACAAATAAAATGCCATAAATATATATAGATAGTAACTAAATGATTACTTGAAACCTAATCAAGGCTTAAACAGATTATACCTGCAAGTCCCTATTGCAAGAACTACTTGGCTTACTTATTACCAATAACTTCTCTGGTACAGGTGTTTTAATTCAGCAAAATGACATAACACCTTTTGTAGTTTCTATTATTGACTTGCCTTTCAATGGTAAAATTGATGGTCAATCAGTGGAGTTTGTTTTTACATCTGTTTTTGTACCTGAGAATTGGCCAAGAAAAACTAAATAAAATAGTTTATAGTGTTTTGTGTTTTATTCATTCCAGATTGTTGGATGCAAATGTACAACATTTTGAAAATATTGTTATAACACATTTAAATATCAAGCTATTTTCACCAAGTAGGTGAAAGTTTAAAACAAAATAATAATCCTGTAAATATTTGGGGTGACTGCAAAGGGCACATCAACAATATTTTAGGCCTTATCAATTACCCAACATCTAACCTGTATCACATGAAAGAGCTTTTTAGAAAGCGGTTTTTTTTAAAACCAGTATACATCAGGTTTTATTTTAAAAATTAAAATATCATTACAACGTACTCATGTATGTCACAATTTAGAATTACAAAAAAGACAGATTTAATAAACTAGGGCAGAAACTACTTTTCGGGAACTCTTTATAAATACCATTAACCACCTGAATAACCTAGAAACACTTTCTGTTAATCAATCAGATTCATCAATTACCATTTCCACATCTGTACTACATCAAAGAACCTGTCAACAGCTAACTGTTGGAAAACACTATTCATCACGTTTACTCAGATTTTTACTAAAACTTTCCAACTTTTCCATAGGTGTAATATCTCAGGGTAATAAGAATCATATTTCTGTTACCTAATCATCATTTATCACTCACACCCGGCTTCACTACCTGTAGATGCAAGCTTATAGCATTATATGGCATGGGCAATTAACTACATGTCTGATCCAGTTTGATGCATTATAGCGTAATGATATTAGCATTCTACACTTGAAGATACGCTTAGAATAATTGCTGAACAAAGAAACACAAAGTATTCATAGGCATGCATACATGAAAGAAGAGACATGTTCTGTTTTGGTTTATTCTTTATGTAAAAGTGCACCAAATGAATCAAGCACCAAATCTTTTATCACAGGATTAATTCATTACATAGATTTATTCTGCAATTAGGGTTTGATACAAGTCTAAATAAAAAATTTTTACACCAATGTTACGTCTTTACCTAATGATATGTCACATTTACTCACCTTGTTTAAGTGCTTATCCCTGGTTTAAAAATCTAATTTACATTTGTCTCAAATTGAAATATAAGATATCATAAATTTTGTATAAGAAAGAGAATTAGACACATTCTTTAAGTTTCTATATTTTGAAAACTGGATGTTGCTGAGTGCATGATAGACATGTGATTATCAAAAAGCCAAGTTCTACATGTGTCATTCTATCTCCTTCACCTGTACTCCTTCAATAAGCTTGTTAGCAATAAATTGGAAAAAACCACTATGAATCGGTCTTACTAAAACAAGAAAGCAATTCTCTTTATCACAGGTGAAGGATGAATTCAAGAAGCACATATCCCTTATCCTATCACCACCTTTCTCATATACCTTTGAAAGCAAACTTTATATGCATATGATATGGCACAGGCTATTACTACAATGTCTGATCCAATTTGGTGTGACATATCCCCGGGACCATATATCCAGAGATATTGGAGTTCTTTAGGCAAAGTTGAAATGAATCGCAAAAGGGCAACTAATAGAACTAACAGAAAGGATGTGATTTTCATTTTTTTTAAATTGATTATATTTCATGTCCATCAGGATATCACACCATATACAAATATTGACACTTCTTGTCCATGTCTTTTTTAAAATATGTTCTCAGCTTCTCAAAAATTCTGCTTTTACTATTTTGAAATAACTTTTGATCAAATTATACGGACTATTTGAAAACCACATTTGAACATAAGCCAGAGTTGTTTAGTAGTAGTGATAAATTACTACGCTTTGGAGATGCATGCCCAATTTCAAAGCAGCTTATTGTAAATGATAGAAATGATATTTAAACTATGCGTTGGAATCAACTGTTTTTCAGTAAATTTTGTTTAGTTAATTGCCTGCAGTCTCACTGAGACTGTCTCAGCATCAGGGATCTGAACCTAGTTTTAATGCATTTGAATACAAAGCTCACAATCTGGAGTGGCACTTAAATTAGATTCACCCGACCAAGATAATGGAAAAAAATAGTTAATTCTTTAAAAACATCTTGATTAAACTAAATTAAGGAGGCTAACAGCAATTCCCTGTTTTAAATAATCTGGTGTCAGTATCACTTTCAAGATTATGCTCTTTTAAAGGTACTAACATGGATTCCATAGGAATTTAAGACCAGAAAAAAATAAATCTGATAGTAAATTATATACCTTATGAGGAACTTCGTCCCTGAACAAATGATACTTATAGAAATATTCCCCTAGCCTCTTATTTCCAAATCCTATGTCTTTTTGCAAAAGTGTGCTAAATCCACGTCAGACAATCAAATTAGAATTATCATCCAAAACTAATTTGACAAAGTTTTAGAAAATGATTTGTAACTAAAATCCCTTGAATTTTCTATTTGTGATGCTTGCAAAAAGCTATTCATATCTTTTCAAAATTCAAAATGTGAAAAAGTGTATTAAATAAAGGAACATTTTTTTGGAATGCAAAATAATGGCTCATTTCTTTAATACAGCACTAATACCAGGAAATAGGTAAAGTAAGCACACAATTCCACTGAGTATCCAATCACAACCCATCTCTCACACCTGCTATTCACTAATGAACTTGTCAGCAAAGCACTGTTTTTACAAACGTGTGTCAGTTTCACTTTAAGAAGTTAACACTTTTTCAGTGTACTACATACAGGATTTAAATAAAACAGGTCGGTCACTTTATATATATTACAGTGAAAACCTTGCTGGCAAATGTCTGTGCAGCAAGAAAAAATGTCTTATCTTTTATACTATAAATATGAAAATATAAAATAAATATGAAAATACTTATTTTAGTTTTTGTTATCAGGACTTTAATAGTCATATTTAGGTCCCTGACGGGGATTTCTAAAGTGCATGGTGGAATCCCAAATCTTTGACTTTCTGAATCGGAAAACATACCCGTCCTTTTTGTGATCCATTTGCTCAGACAAAGTGGTAGGTAAAGGAGCAGCCTGTAGTTGCAAAGGTCGGATTGCCAATCTATCTTTCAAGACTCCTCTTTTTTATTATATGCAGTAAGGGGATCGCTACACCTCCTTCCCCATAAGTCTGTTACCTTCCAAGCACTGAAGAATGCTGATACCTATTTGACACGTGGATGGAGAGGACAAATGAGGGTAAGAATCTTGCTCAAGGATATGACACCCACCAGATTTGATGCCCAATGAATAAGGGTATGGGATTTATACCTCTAGGCCATGCATAATATGCGTAGCCTAGCTTTCCCAGACTCAAAAAATTTCACTACAATAAGCCATGCATATTGTAGTGAAATTGTGTAAATTAAGTAAGAAGTGGCCAGCAAATCCATTTTAGTGTCATTCTGCTAGGATTGAGAAACCCCATTTCCAATTTTGACCTTGAAACAATAAAATGCAGATAACTGCTGCAGTTTTAGAAACAAGAGTCTCAATGTTCAAATGAAGTAAGAATATGCCTTAACATACACTGACATTTGTAAGCTCCTTATACTATAAGGATACAAACTGCTGAAAAAGAGAAATCAAAAGCAGGACCAAGTATACTTTAGCTCCAACCTAAAATTTGAGGGCTAGAGTCATGGTTAGTGAGAGTCGGGTCATGGTTATGGTCAAGATTTTGATTGGACCTGAGGTATACTCTTTTCAGAAATGAAAAAAGATACAGATTTATTGGATCCTCAGAACCATATTTATAGTTTCAATACTTGTATAAAATTACAGCTTTATCTTGTCAACTATCCATAGATAGCTTTGATCAGTTCAAGCTTGGTTAATAAGAACAAACAATGAGATGACTCATATACTTATGAGAGAAAATATTCACTATATATAAAGTCATGCAGGATAAAGCATGTTTAGGTCAGAGAGCTACAGAATTCAGTTATAGAATTAAAACTTGTTCTTTCCATTTAACTCAGAATCATGATTGAAACTATCACCACAAAAAATATGAAAGTATACTGTCAATGGATGGGCATGAACAGATAACTGAGGAGTAACATAACAACTGCAATACCAAATGAAGAAATCAGAATTAATTTTGATATTCCATTCATCAAAATGCATCAAAAGAAATAAGGACTAAAAGTAAAATACTAAATATGGAAGTACAAACCTCTTGACATTTGCAAGGAAACATACTTTTGAATAAGTATATATGTAACATTTGGCATTAGGGACTCTATGTTTAATTCATCATAAAGTGACAATTGAATTAAAATGTAAATTAAACCTCACTCAAAATAATAAAATCCAAAACCTTTCAACTCCACTCAAAATTCTATATTTACCATCAATTTGTATTTACTCACTCTTAACCATGTGTTTTTAATCAATTTTGTCTCTGTAGCATGCATATGACATGGCCTATTTTTTCTCAATCTTACCTTTCTAGTCTGTGGCCTGGTTTTACATTTTCTGGGTGTGTCTTACAAAAACAAATACCAACATGGTGTTACTTTTACTTATCTTTTTACAAAAAAATATGACAACATTTAGATTAAAAATAAGAATTATGAAAAGAAAAGTTTTTTGAACATTTATACAGGGGTATCTCAAAATGTTGAGAGAATTAGTGTCATATGGGAGATTATCATGATATTGTTTTTGATCAGTGATAAACCATCACATGACTCTCAACTTCAAATTTGGCCTATTAACTTAGTTTTGAACACTTCTAGTCCTAACAACCCTCAATGATATCTTGGCAGCTTAAATCGTATCAAATAACAAAATAATATTGTTATTATTTATTCCAATAACTAAATATGTCAATTGGCATATTTTGGATGGACAAATTTGAAATCAAAATCAACTAGGAAAATGATTTTATTATTTAAAAAGTGTTATCATAAGTAGATGGCAAAATGAGATTATTGACTGCGGCACCTAAAACCTGATAATATTTCTGATCATTTCCTTGAAATTAAGTTTTTTAAAGCACAAGTTTGCTTGGAAAAGCAATCAAAAAGGTTGTGCACCTGCTTTTGTGAGATTTGGGCCCGAAATTATGCTCCTGGAGCAGCTGCTCCCGGAGCAGCTGCTCTGGGAGCAGTATCTAATACATGCTCCGGGAGCATGTTTAAATATTGTCTTGCAGAATGGCATTGATAAAGAAGCTAGTAACAAGATGTATGTAATACATGCTCTGAACATGCTCCCAGAGCATGTTTAAATGTTGTCTTGTAAAATTACATTGATAAAGAAGCAAATGATAACTAGATGTCTCTAATACATGCTCCGGGAGCATGTTTAGAAGTTTTCTTGCAAAATGGCATTGATTAAAGAAGCAAGTTACTAGATATAATTTAGAAGCAAGTAACTAGATATATCTAAAACATGCTCCGGGAGCATGTTTAAATGCTTGCAAGGCAATATTTAAACATGCTCCAGGAGCATGCTCCCGGAGCAGCTGCTCCCGGAGCAGCTGCTCCAGGAGCATAATTTCGGGCCCAAATCTCACAAAAGCGGGACACCTGCAAAAAAAAATCAACTTCAACAACTTACGGCATTTGCATAACTTTTAACCTGTAGTGCAAAAATTGTTGCATTTAAGGATGATTTGATGTGAATGGAAACAAGTAACACTCAATCTTTCAACAATATGAATTCAAATATGCGTAAAAAGAAAAATGTTCTTTGGGCAAATTCCAGAGTGGTATTGTTTTTCTCTTTTTTCCTATCTGATCTCTGAAAAAATATATGTTGCTAAAATTTACGCATAATAAGAGATTTCAACCTGATGAAAAATTTGGGGTACCATAAACACATTCATGTAAGTAAAACATTTTTGTAATACACATGCATGAAAGTAATGTGAATTATATCTTATTATTATCTTATACTGAAATTAACATGCTCTGTCACACATCACCATGTTCTTATATTAAGGTACAAATGTTTCCCATATAATATAGAGGTGGTCAATATATACCCACATTACAGTTGAACGATACACCTTTTTTAGTCCAGTGTATTTTCGACATGAGTCAAATGAATATTTTAAATATCTATAAGCTACATAACCAAAATATGAAATCCTGCAAATTTGACAACTATTAGAAAAGCAGAAGTATTTTAAAAGTTTAATTGAAACACGAGCATTGTCAGGTCTTGCCCAATTTGAAAACAGCGGCTACACTTGCAGCCGATCTGTTTTACGCCCAGGGAACCTTTAATATATTCCGGGAACTGTCACTTCTGCATTAAAAAGTTGCTCTCACCCTGTGTGGTTAGATTCTACATTATCAGCTAATTATTGTATAACTTTGGTACCGTATGAAAATGATGTAGCATCCACTTGTTATGAAACTTGTTTATTAATTTAAATTCTACAAATTCTGTCTTCGAACAACCGCGGATGGTGTTTATTGTTTCAACCAGTTGAAGCGATTACTTCGCACTGATCCCAAACAAAGCCTCATTTTTTCACTGAATGGATAATTGAAGCAACACGACATGATGTATGTTACGCCTGTTTTTAATTCCCTATTCGAAAGCATAGAGATTTCAGTTTACCGATAGCTGCGTTTATTTTCGCAGTTTATTAGAGTATAGCAAATATAATATCCTTAAATGAAATGCTATTTTAAAGGCTTACTACAGATTACAGTGTTTTGAAAAAAAGTCAAATAAATATTTTTAAACATGTAGAAAATACATTTTTTCTTTCTAAAAAATGTACAAAATATCAAGTGTAAAGGGTTTGCATATCAAAATGACCGTATTTTAAAGAGGAATTCAAAAAACTTAACTTCAAACCAATCAGTTATTGCATTTTTTAGAGCAGTTAAGTTTTGTACCTACACCCAGGCTATAGGCGGCTGATCGCTTTCATCCCAGGGAAAGATTTCAGGTAACTAACTACCCAGGTTACACTACAATCATGGCCAACAATTGCTCAAAGATTCCCTGTGATATTAAACACTGTTGTTTGTGTTGTAAACTTCGAATTTATCAAGGTTTGTCATTCAATTGCAGTCATCAATGCATTCCATTAGGTAAGTTACTATGTTTTGTACTTGCACATGAGACTTTAAGTTCAATTTCTCGTGTTTTCTGAATCAAATGATTAGTTTAGTTTGTGATGTGATTCGTATAGCAACTGACTAGTGCTTCAAATATTTCTGACTGGGATAACCTGTGCAATAGTACGTTACCACAATCCGATACTTGCTCTAGATCTCCGTATTACACATTTTGTTTGTCTCAAATAGACCTGGCTTCACATCTGAAATACATTTTTAAGCTCGAGGAAGACCATAAAATTTGATGTGAAACTTTTTAAAGCAATGTCTTCTAAAAATCATGAGCATATTTTGTAGAAATTGACACGCTTTTAGTATACAGAAAATACATGTAAGTATTTCTCGTAACATGGACGAGTCCAAGTAGGGGTGTTGAATTTTTCATTGGGTATTTTGCACCAGTCAGTAGCCGACTGGATAGTTAGTTTTGTCATGTGGCTAATAATCAGGTTTGCCTTATGACTGAAATATATATAGTTATGATAAATACAACTTTTAGGGATTGTGAGGCCAAGATATCCCTTATAAAAAGGATTGTCCATGATTTTCAAAATGTTGACTTCTCTATTGCACATAATAGAATAACCCACAGGCATGCGCAATTGATATTTTCTAGAAATTAGTTTTGTTTTCATTACAAAAACCAAAAAAGGCTGTATTTCAAAAACTGTTTAATTTTTTCAGTTTTTCTTTCAGAATTGTGTTCAAAGAACAATTCTCTTTCTGTTAATGTATCATTTGTCACAAGACGATGTTAATTTCAATTTGTCATGTGTCGCCATCAATCAACTAAATTTGCCAAATTTCACTTGGTGCTACTTTTGACCCCAAAACATCAGAACATCCAAAATAAATGACATGTTTATTGTGATTCGTTATGGTGGAACAGCGGCTCTAGAAAAGATAGCAAGGAAAATCAAGCTGTTTTAATCTTGTTTAGCCCCTTAAAAACACCAATGGAAAGTAAATTTTTACCATTGGCGTGTTGACCACCTCTATATAATACTGAAACAGAAACAGGAAAACACAAGACCTATTGCATGTACAGTGTAACTTTCCACTCTTTTAGGGAGCAGGCCTCATATCTTATAACCTATTTCTCAAACTGAATAGACATCAAAACAGGAGAAGTCTTTGAAGATGCAAAAACATTGTTCTTCTTTAGATGCAAGATTACAATCATAGATTTATCAAAGTCACATTCAAATATATCCTATGGCTCTTAATTTCCCTTGGGTATATAAATTTGCCCTTTAATATGCAAAAAAATGGAGGAAATTGAGAATTTTAAAGGTGAATTTTGCATGTGTATTACATAAAATTCTGGTTTGTTTTTGCTTTCTTTTCAACAAGATATATCATGAGTAATGTTTTTTACTGTATACATCGAAATTATCTTGCCTACATTTTATTCAAGTGACTTTGTGAGGGATGTGCTGAACTGATTTTGAAAGCTGAACTCATTGAGCTTATTATTGTGACTGGTTGTTTTTTTCATGTTTCCCTCTTTAAAACAGGCTAACTGCTTCAAAATAGGGGGTGAACTGCTTTCTTGGCGACAAGTTATAAGCATTACACTGTCATGTTTACAATTTTTGTGTTTTGCTGTAAAAGCCTTGATATGCATTAGACATTTATAAGAAAACATAAGGGTGAGCATTTGTGAATGTTGAAATGGTAAATACAATGATGTGATACCAGGACAAAACTGTAATACTTTTATAAACTTTTTTTTTGGGGGGGGGGGGGGGGGAATTAAACATATTAATTCAAAATATTAAAAGAGTGAGTTAAACAAAAACAGCCTATAATCACCATCATTGTCATGGAAAAAAAGCAAAGCCATCTCTTCTTCTCCCAAACAGGGAGTTGTCACCTTAATGGTAAATTTTGAGCCACTTTAACTGGAAAATTTTGAAAAATAGGCCCATGTAAATGTCAAAGCAAATGAAACTTGGTTGCATTTTTGCAGCACATCCAAATCCCAACTTTTGTAGTATTATATTTCCTCTCCAAGGAAGATAACAGAAACTTATTTTCAGGACATATGTGATATTCATAACTTGTATAATATCTGTTATTTGCATTCAAACATAACATGCGGGATTATTGCTTTTTCTTATCATATATTTGATTCAAACATAATGTCCAGGATTATTGCTTTTTATAAAAAATAAAGTCACACTGACGTAGATAAACTAATTTTAGATACAGCATATCAGAAATTCATATTTTGTTTAAATCTTGACAGCTTAAATTATTAGTCTTGTCATCATTTAAAATTATGCAAATTTGCACAGGTTGACAGATATATGAAATATATTTCCATGCTAGCTTAATCTTTCTTTAACAAATTCTCAGACACACTGAATTTTAGAAATTGTGTAATTTATAACTTATATTGTCAGAATTGATTTAGGGGAAGGTACAAAATACGAAAATGATATTGAAGGCAATTTGCAACTCTAAAAAACTCCTTCATTGTGCAAATTTAATCATAGTTACCACAATTAGACTGATTTGTTCTACTTTTTGCTGTTATCTCTATAACAGAACATGTCTCTGCTGCAAAAATTCTTGAATTGTGAAAAATATTAGAGAAATATTTTGATACGAAAATCTTAAAAAGTTTGAAAAGATTGAAACAATCGGACTAAGCACCTTTATATATGGTATGGTATGTAAAGTAGACATTTACCTGATATTTCTTACTTTAAAGGTGCAATTCATGATTCTGATGTGATGAAATCCTCCGCTCTTTTTTTAGCTAAATAAGCAGAAGGGTACAACATAAATTTATTCTGAAAATTTCACATGATTCAGATCATTTGTTTTCAAGTAACAAGCTTTTAAAAATCCTCATATGCTACTGTGTTGTAATTACTGTCGGGCCCTAACAATAATTAGAAAATTACACACTCTCTCACTTTTCTCAAAAATGCAAGCATATTTGCAAGAATGGTTTGGGCTTTGTAACATATACCGGTCAAAGATTTGTATCCGATGCAAAACTCAATTTTCATAGAGGTGACCTTGAGAATGAAAAGTGAATCATAAATTGCCCCTTTAACTCAATAACAAGAGCCACCCTCCTACCTCCAAATCATACCCATACCCAGCTATAGCCTGGCTCATAATCATCTTGTGTAGGTTATGAATCAGTTTGCTTCATTACATTTCACATGTTTATAAAACTTCTCAAAATGCCAAATGTCCTTCCAATATTCTCTCATTAAATCTTGACTACAAGGAAAGCAGCAACCTTATATCAACAGAAACTTCCTTTGAATCCCACGAGTCAGACACAAACAGGAAATGAGCGACAAACAGGTCAAGTCATTATTATTTGGATTTTGATTGTTTGTCCTACAGCTGTTTGATGTGACTAGAAATTTCATGTTTTTATTAAAAACAAGCAAATAATCATTATAATGACAGGCAAAACTGACAAAACTGTAACACATTTTATTAGCCTAGAGAAAAAATTGAGATGCTCATTTACCTGTTTTATATATATTTGCTAATGTGCAGGAGGGTATAGAAATATAAAGAAAGTTAGTGGTTTTAGCAAATACCATGAAAATGCATTAATAACCTGCATGATAGCACGATCCAATCAAATAAGATTATTTATAGTTTTATGCAAACTACAAGGTCATTATCAGGTAACAATGACTTCTTTTAATGACCTGCATGAACAGTGTGTTCGCGATAATAGCGCGTACAACAATAGGCGCTCACATTGATACGGCAGAGGTGGCGTTTGACTAAACACAACATGAAAGCAGTGCCTGGACTGATTGATATGTTTAGCAGAAGGCCAAATTAAAAACTTATTGATTTGCACCCATTTTTGATCAAAATCAGTAAAAATTAAAAAGAAAAATTATGGTTATTAATGACAATGATAACTTTGCACAATCTTTTGATCCGGTCATTGTTTAAAATCATCGGTGTTTGTTTCAGGTGTCAAAAAAAAAAAAGATTTCCAAGGGGCTATTTGTTTTTTCAGCTATAAAATTGCCCTCTGACTTTCATTCCAGGTTGCTCTTTTGAGATACATTGGGGCTACTTTTTTAAACTTGGGATATTGTTGCTAAATATATTTAATGTGTTCTTTTGCTTATTTATACAAGTAGACTGTACAAGCTGTACAAATTGATGTAATTTTTTATTAGCTAAATTTTATTTTGGGCCCTCCTGCAGTTAAATTTCATTTACTTAAGTTTTATACGTGGGGGCGATTGTTGTGCTTTAGTTTGTTTTGTTTTTCGCCCTCCTCCACCTCTGCAAGGGGGCTTTTTTTTATAATAGGGGACAATTTGCCCTTGGCCCTCTTGTATTTTGACACTTGGTTTGTTTTGTGCCTTTGTAATTGTAATTTTCTTCAGGTCAGAAAAGTACCTCCGCCCAAAACAAACACCTGATTGGAACTAAAAATGCAAAAAATGTTTTCTGAGCTTAAAATCTTGTAGTTTTTCAAGACTGCTACTCATTTACTTGTTTTTCATTTGTTAATGTGTAGGAGGGTATAGAAATATACTGAAAGTCTACAGTTTTGAGTTATAGACAATAAAATATTATGTGACTTTGGTTGGAAGTAAGAATGCAGAAAACGTTTTCTGAGGTAAACTTAATGCAGATACATTTGATAACTGGTCAGCTGTTAAAAATAACTCCTTCAATCATTTGAAATATACTAATTGAAAGGCATTATGATAACCTGAATGAGTAAATATAAATTGTTTTTGAACTTAAACATTAATTGATAAATTGAAGGATTTAATACTTTTTTTTTAGAACCGTTTGCCTTTTGACAACCAGATGCTATCAAACAGATTACTATTAAACAATTGAGGCAAATCTTAATGTGGGTTAATTGTGATATTGGGAGTAAATTACATTATTGAAAACTTATAAGATTTTATGGATCATTAAAACAATCAAAACATTCAAACAAGTCTTGAAGTGTAAAATTTTGACTATACTCTTGATAAGAGGAATGAACTTTATGGAAGATAGATAGATAGATAAGACCCTACCCAGTATACTGTCTCTTACACAAGTATCATATATTTTGTTGAATAAATGATGATAGAAGTTACTAGCTTGCTTGATTTTAATTTCCAGTTATCTTCAGTAGACTGTTCTTAGGGAAAGAAAAGAAGCAATTTTCAATAACAGAATACATATCAACTGCTTTATAACAGAAGCAGATGAGCCACCAGTTACTGTATTTTATCAGCCACCACAAACATCCAGTAAAGTCAGTCCCTGGTCAATTTCACATTAACAAAGAATATATTTTCAGCTTTAAAATGATACTTGTTTTAGGTTTTTATGACACCCAGAAGTGGAAGTACGATTTGTTGAAGTATGACAAGTCAGGGTATGCATAAACCAAGAAATCTTGCTTTGCAGTTTTCATTTGTGTACATTTCAAATTCAGTTGTATCTAGAAAATGTAAGTTTTCAAAAATTTTACAGTTTAAGGCTGTATTTATACTTTCTTGTGAGTGACCATATATATTGTGCCACACGGTTTCAGCAAGCATCCGCTAATTATTCCATATCTATTCTAATTTATATTACAATGCATATTATCAATAACGATCATATAAATAATCCAAAAATATATGGAGTAGTTAGTTATCGATTTCCCATCATCAAACTTACGCTATTATTAGAAAATGAATCTGAAGCTCTTGGAAATGCTTAAGGCTACAGTCCCTAAAAACGTCTTGCTCGGCTGAATGTCATGTTTACTGCAAGTTTTTACCTACTTACACATATCAGAATATCACAATTGTTGGCGTACATATTAAATAGAGACTCTTGTTTATACATGGAACTAATCCATTATCAAGGTCAAAATGATGCCTAAAGGCTACTTCGAAAAAGTTGACCCTTTTTCGCCGAAACCTCATAATTTCATGATGTTGGAACAATTCGACTGGTTTCAAATTTTGACAGATTGTAGGCTTGATACTTCTTAATGAATTACAAATAATATTTTATAAATATGCTGAGTTTATCTTGAATGATAATGTAACAAACCTGCGTTGTTTTGCCCGAAAATCCAGACGTGAATTACGACTCTTGAGTTTGCACTGTTTCAACTGTGAATTGCCTGTTTTAAGTATCTACATTATCTACATTTTGTCTTATATACGCATTCGCATAATTTACTTACAAATTGAGCATTCCAATGAGGCAAAAATTGCAATTTTTATGTAAACAAAAGAAAAATAAGGCATTCTAATGTTTATGTTTTAGATTTTAGTTTATGATCTCAACGCTGCCTTGATAGCTCAGCGGTACATCCCTTGCTTTGTAATGCATGACAAACCTCTGCCATAATCCATGGTTCGAGTCCCCACAAAGGCAGTGGAAACTATTTATCTTTTCATGATTAAAAAATAGTTAGGATTCATATTTTCTTAAGCAGATGGATTCCCTTTACCCTTAAAGAGCAAATACTTGTCAAACCATATGTATTATGAAAAAGTAAAAGCCGGCCCGAAAAGAAAACTAATATTTTGCAAATGGCTTAAGATATAAACATTCCAAATATGCAAAATGTCAATTTTGTCAGAAAATAACTTGTATTCTGCTCTGAATATCAACATGAAAAATGCTGACTTTACTGGTGGTTCTACGTAATTGGTTACTTTTATTTACTAAATGGTTCATTTATAATAATTTTAGGGTTTGACATAAATATTTAATCGTTAGGTTCAAACGTTTTGTTTTGTTGAACATTTAATGATTTTGAGAATAGTACCATTCCTTGCTATCGTATTCTCTCACTTTAGGTCTCAATCTTCTAATAAAAATTAAATTTTAGTAGACAGAGAATCAGAATAGAAATAATATCATATCATCATAGAATAAAATGGTATCAAATGATGATTGACAAATTTGCTCATTTAACCACAATGTTCCTTGGATAACTTAAGAAGCAAGGTATATTTTAACAAAACAATCCATTTTAGTGTGGCGAACTAGAATAAGAAAGATGTTTTAAGATGATACAGTTTAGGTATCTTAAGACTATAGGCGAATTCCAGCGTGACAGGCGTGACCTTTGCATGAACTTTTTTCTCTCAGAATAGCTGGTAAATTTTATCTAAAGGCGATACCACGGAAATATTCCTATATGTTATAGTAAACATTCGATATTGGATGCAAAAAGTGAAAAATTTATTCTAACTCAATCACTGTCTTCACAATGGGGACACAAAGTGTCCGTGACAGGCGTGACCCAAACTGACACTGCCTTTTCAAAAATATGGTTAATGCTGAATTCTATCTCTTTCCCACGGGAGATTTGATTCCTGTTTATGTCGCAGTATATCCCCTTTGGGGAACCAATCAGGAAACATTTCACTTTTGAAGCTGTAGCTCTTAACTTGGAGAATACAGGCTAAATCATTTCGTGACAGGCGTGACGTGACAGGCGTGACATTTGTGCACACCTAGTAAAACTTGATTTTAGCAATGGATCTGTTGTTTAATAACGTCTTTATTTATGATTAAGATTTATTTTAAAACAGTTTTGAACTGTATTATGCAAGTCTAATCTATTTTTGAGCTTTAACCCTTGTCCTCCTGAGCTATTTTTGCAACACGTCCTCCGATAATATTTTAGAACGGAATCTCCTATGAACTTGGTTTTGCTAATAATAGATAGGTTTGATCCTCCCCTATCCAACGATACCAAGATCATCTAAATCGGCATAGGCGTTACGTAATTATGACGTCATAAAGCACTTTCGGATTGGAAAATCAG
>JXSR01S006168.1:32439-49644 GCA_000969725.1 Ophiothrix spiculata
GTTCCTGAGACCTTGACTTGTTTACTTTCAACTCAGGTATTACTTTTATGTCAGAATTGAACTTGAAATATTCATGTATGTGATACAAGATCATGGAATTAGCCTATAGTAAGCCAATTTCTCAAATTTCTACAAAAATAAACTCATAGAAAGGAGACAAAGGCATTTTGAATTCAAGTTAGTGTAACCATAACTGATCTTCTTTTAACTCAAAAGGGAATTTTGAGTTTCTTGGCAAATCTGATATTCACTGCAACAATTGAGTGTTGCTCTGGCAAAATGAGCTGAAAGTTGAAATTTTCAAAATTGAGTTTATTACATATTTTAATTCTCTATAATCTCAGCTTTGGAATGATATATAATATGTCATACTTCCTTTCTACAATCTTCATTTAGAGATTGAAATACAAGGCAGTCCACTCAAAATCAGGCAGTAAAAATTGTCGCAAATAGATTTTAAAGTTGCTGATTACTATAGTGTATGATAGCAAAACTCGATCAATTACCCATGAGTTATAGTTTTACACTTATGTATTAATGTGTTGTATGTCAAAAAACAGAATTTGATCTTTTCACCATATATTTATTAGCGACCATTTATTCGAAATCTTCAATCGCGACCTTTCGCTCATTTTGCAAGAGCACAACTCAATTATACACTACACAAGAACTCAAGTTCCCCTCCTTTCCCCTATGAAATGCCATGTAGGAAACAAACAAAATAACAAAGAAAAATGGGTCATCTTGTGTTGAAGATTGTCATTACATTTACTGATGATGTTTATATGTAAATCAATGCAGACATATTTGCTTTAAAAGGTGTAAAATGCAATAAACTCAACTCTTCGAAATTAAGTGCTAATGATAGCAAGCAGGATGGGGAGGAGACGGGAAAATGGGATTGCATCTCTCTAATTAAAACTCATTTAATCTGTAAATTGATGTTGACATATTTGCTTTGAAATATGGTAAATGTAACAAATTCAACTTTCTCAAGTACTAATGGAAGGGGATGGGGAGAAGAAGGCAAAAGGGGATTGAATCCTCCTATCAAACTCATAAAATCTGTAAATTGATATAGACAAATCAGTTTTTAAAATATGTAAAATGCAACAGATTCAATTGTTTCAAATTTAGTGGACATGGAAGCAAGGAAGTGAAGGGCAGGGGATTACATTTTTCTAATTAAAACTCTGAAGCTACTTTTTTGCACAATTGATTATCATTTGTAGCCATATTCTAATGTTAGGCCCAGAAGTAGTCTCTTTTAAAGTTGATAATGGGAAATGTATTTTTTCATCACTAGTGAACATTTCTCAATGAATCAGTGAGTCAGGTTACATATAAAGCAAGGAAATGTTTCAAAAAGTGTGTCTTTTTTCACAACTTTTCAATTTTACAAATGTACCCAACTTCGAGACAGACAATTTATTATTTAACTTTTATTTATTTATATATTTAAAAAATTGTTGTTCCCTGCTTGTAATAGTTTTTGTACTTTAAAATATAATTTGTCATCAGTACCTTATCATGAGGGATCTTTTAATACAAATTATTTACCCTGTGGTAGTTTCCGGCAGGGTCCACTACTGTAATTGTTTCTTCTTTCTTACTGCAACAATTTTTCAATATTGTTAGATGTCAAAATGTTGCCCATGGACCAACGATCATCCAGTATTTTCTTAAGGGGTCAAATTTAGGTTAAACAAGTTGAAAAAGGCAGGCAGTTGTATGATCCATGTTGTTCTGACACAGTCTACATGTATGTCTATTTTGTTTGTAATCTAAATACAGGCTCTCTGTACCACAATGCAGATATATAGAAAACTTGTGAGTGGGTGAAATGCAAACATTTAAATTTAAAAAAAAAATGAAATTAATGTGTGCCATGTGTGTATCTTCAAGAGAAACTGAGAGGAATAAACGATCAATAAAATCTACCAACAACAATACCATTAAAGATGGCTAAGATTAAGCTTACAGATATACAGCAACATCTATTCAAACAAACATAAAAATTAGTTTCAAAATTTCCATTGTGACTCTTTTGATAACTTTTTAGATCTATTACAATTCCCTTTGATCTTTCAAGCTAAAAAGGGGATTTTGCTTTACACCATTTTGTGCAGGAATATATGGAACACAAAGATGACACACATGTGCAACTTCCACAGGAAAACCACAGTTTTCAAACATGTGGAGTGTCACACCAGTATGGTATTTCTGACTGGAAGAGGTTTGGAAACATTCAGATTGCCAAATTCATGTCCTATAAATATTTGTAAGCATTTTCAAAAGAATTTATATACAAGCCAAGCAAATTTAAAGTTTGGACAATATCAGAGACAGATAGGTGCAAGAAATGGATCAATAATTATGTCAGATCAAATTGCAAAATAGTCTATACTTTAAATTAAAAATAGGTCAAAAAATTCAACATTGTGATTTTGAAATCAGTCTTAAAACTCTTTTCCCTATTGCCACAATGCTGTACAGGTGTGTTCCTAAATATCTTATAGGACTGTCACAAACTTGATGGCTGTTACATTTAACCAAATAAAAATACCAAACACAGCTTTCATGGTTGACATGTACTTTATTTGCCATAATATGACAAAATTCCTCAATTTGGCTGTCTATAACTGATCATTTATTAAACTTCATTCCATTCAATGATGTCTGCATGTCATATTGAAATGATGGATCTTCTGTCATATGTGGCTTTTATTTATATCATTATATATTTGAGCAGTGCTTTAGGGTTGCAATTTTTCTCCTTTGCCTTCTGGGGGAAATAATTTTGAGATGTCCCTGTCCTCATCATTTTAGTTCTTCCTATGTTCATTTAATTTGTCATTTGGTAAAATTTAGTCTTTACTCTTATACCCCTAACATCCAACACTTAGGCTGGACTTACATGTGGGCTCATCATACTGAAACTTTGCTTTTTAAAATGTTTAAAAGTATGGGAAGCTCTAATAAAAAGCACTTCTGTGAAGTTTTGTTTTATCCAAAATGCTTTACTGTTACAACTGAAAGAGCAACCTCTATATCAGTTCGGCGGAACTCACAATTCGGATACGTATCCGAATTTGGATACCCACGCACATTTCGTATCCAAATTGTGATGCCTGTATCAGAATAAGGATATGGAGGGGTATCTGAATTCTGATACTCCTGTCGTGGCGCAGGAAACAAATTGATAGCGCAAGCTGGCAAGTACATGTAGAACATCTTTCTTGCATTTATGATAAATGTATCTGTGGAAATGTCATTTTCATCTGTGCAATTCTAGCGGAACAGCTTCGAAACATGTCCTGATAGCTTCTTATCACAGAAGGCAAAAAAAAAAATTGGCCAATACTTTGATAGAATTTAGATGACAAATGATGATAATGTTATTGACTTTTATACAAACCGGTATTGTGCGTGGTGAAGCTGAATATTCATTTCAGCTGATATCCCGTTTTAGCTGTTTTTAATCCAAATTCGAACTAATATAAGTAATATTTTGTGCACTATCTAAAAATGCTCTTCATTTTGAAATGTTTTGATTTATCTTTATTTTATATTTTTATTTTTATGTGTAAACTAAACATTAATCCTATGTATGTATTCTACATAAGCAACGGTTACAAGACAATATGATATATTTTTGTAGACTGCTTTGAGATAATCCTTCCTATGGACTATATCTTGAAACAAAATGTATTGGTATAATATGTAATGTTAATTATGCTACTAGCTTCTGAGCTACTGAGGAAGGATTTGCCTTTAGGCCTCCCTTGCAAAACAAATTTGTCACGCAGGTAACTGATAACCAAGTCTATAATTTTTGTATTACACTCCTTTAGAGTTGTTTACTTTGATTTTGTTATTTTATTATTTATTATTTTCAACTATTTTTTATTTCTATTTTGACATTGAAATGCCACCATTTGAAACTGAAGTCCATGACTGTCTGCTTTATTTCAGCTTGGTGTGTCAAAATGTCACTTGATCAAACAGTTACCTATTTTTATCTGTACAGACCATTACAAGTGGAGAAGATTGCTGTGAGTGTCTGTCATCTTTTGTACAAAATGTCAAGTGATCAAAGACGTCTTCGGAAGCACTGTTCTAGTAACTTGCATGTTAATTTTACTAATGTAAACCAATCTTTGATTTTTCCCATTTAGGTTTGGATTTTGTTTGGTTGAAAGTTAAAGATTCTTACTTTAAAAATACAATCTAAAACACTTGCACAACTTAAAAACTATTTGACCCAAAGTAAGTGCAACATCTTAAATTGCTGAGCATGTGGCAAATTATACTTTTGACTCATACATTTAAATAAATACAACATATTGGGGAAAAAATACACACAAAAAGTCTTTGGTACTTTACCATTAACTTTTATGTTACATTGTTATGTTATGTGTTACATTGCAAGTAAAAACAACTGAAGAACCATGCGATGTTAATACATCAGTTCCTGGATACTAATAAATTGTTATTACTGGATAAAAGTGCACATTTTGGTCAAATCTGCTCTTTCTTCATTAGGAATCACATAATCAGTGTACAGATCAACAATAATAGTGCAAGGATGAAATGTAATAAATTAGTGACAAATAGCTTGCTTGAAGCCTGAAAATTACTTTAAAGCCTTAATATTATTGGTGTGATTAAATTGTGTACAGATTTCACAATGTACGATGAAAAAAAAAACATCATTCATATAACTCAAACTACTTGCTATTCACTCTACTAAGACTTTTTCCACTCAATGTCTCCCACAATTACACCCAGTCAAACTAGTCATACATGCTTGTCAACTGTGATTTGGTTTAACATCACATGTAATCGGAGCAAAACTCTCAAATCATGTCTACAGACCCATGAAATGTCAGACAACACACCATTACCATGGCAACGAGTGATAACAAGGAAGATATACAGCTGAGATTTAAATTTAGCTCATGAAACTAGAAATAAAAGGAAACATAAAACAGGTATGTCCTTTGTAATATTAGCCTAAAGATAGACTTACCTAGGCATTTAGACTTGTCACAATTCCTCCATCTAGTTTACACTTAAAAGTTGTCCTGATCCATAGTCTATACTTGCTAGCCTTGTTACCAGTCCTTAGTTCCATTCTCCTGATCCATAGTCCATACTTGCTAGCCTTGTTACCAGTCCTTAGATCCAGGTGATTGGATCTTTGGAATCCATAGCCCTGCTCCATTAATATGGATTACTTCCAGTGTCCATAGTCTTTAATCTCTCTTGTGTCTGTTCTGAAACATCATACATAAAAATAACGATATGAGCATAATAACAACTGATGCTAATGTTAGTCTCTAGAATAAAAACTACATGGTTCTCACCATATCTGAAAGCATTCTGTTACCAATCCATGATAGATAAGGGAGCTGCGTTTGACACAAGTCCAATTATGAACCAAGAACATTCATTCAGCAAGTGATTCTGTTTTTATGTTACCTCTTTTTTGGTGAAAACAATTAATTCTAGCACCATCCATAATATTATATGTCAACAAATGTTTAGTGTACCTTTAAATATGCTGGAAGTATCAGCATAAACACACAACTTTTATATAAAAAAAATACTTGAATACAACAATCCTAGCAGCCTTGAAATGGAAAACATAAGTCTTAAAGGTGAATAAAGTTTAACAATTTTATCTGCAGTTATTTTTACACACAATGTTTTTATAAAAAATAACATTCAAGTACCAAATTTTGTGAAAATTATGATTAAAACCTTTAGAAAAGTCAAAAACTACAAATAATAATCAGAACCTTTAGAAAAGTCAAAAAAGTTTTTGTTTTGCATGTTGATTTTGGGTATGAGGCTATTCTGTTAATAAATGATTTGATGCTATAAGTCTAGAATATAAAGACCTTATATGTAAGGCAAACAAAACTATAAATCTCTAAGTGCGCAATCAATAGAACTTAAAAGAAGACTGTAACGTTGGCTAATGAAAATTGATTCGTTTTACTCCCACTTGAATAAAATAGAGTTTGTGTTTTGCTTTTCAAATTCAAGAAAATACAAAACTTTATTTTGTTATTCTCTATGGCTTTCATAAATTTATAGGTGGTGTACTATTTCACCAAATAGCAAGAAATTTGCATTTAGATGAAAAGATATCAAGTATGCAACTTCTTCACTTCATAATTTATCAAGCAACTGCTTTTAATTTTTATTGAGCATAATTACATTTCTAAAATCTTTTGCAAGCTATATACTAAATTGTTTTGAAACATCTTTGAAACTTTTTGTGGATGTAAATAAATTCACCACATGAAAGCAACAAAATGTGTGTGCATTTTTGTAATTTTTCAAGAAAAGGTCATTTTTTTGCACAAATCTGTTTATTTTTATTTTTTTTCCCTATTATAAATTATTTACCACTTTAGTTCATGATGTGGAGTTTAGTTTCATTTGTTTGTTTTTAAATTCTATGTTCCAGTATTTACTCAAATGCAATTTGGCCCTTGTTGCATTACGTGATAGCATATCATTTTGCTGTCATGGTGCTTTTTTTTTCAAACAAAGCTCTCAAAATGGTCCAAGAACAATATGGGGTACATTTGAACCCTTCTGAGGATGATAAGATCTGTTGATCTTCTTTGGGCTTACCTCTGCTTATAACAAATATGTTATAATCAATAAACCTGATTTAAAATAAAGATTTATTACCTACAATGTTTGTCTATCTGCTATCTGCTGTATCAGATTCATGTTTTTCAAACTAGCTGAAGATTTTGCTCAAAGATAGACACAATACAATAAGTACTACCTATTATATAGTCTGCGTCTGCTAAAGGTTTGTAAGACAAAACCATCTAATGGTATCGTTGATTAATACTGTAAAGTAAAGATTGTAATCTATTGGTGTATCTGTCTTCCTCAGCCTGGGTGTTGAATCGCTCTTCTAAGTTGTAACTAAGTTAGTAATGTATTAAAATATTAAGTTTGATTTTTTATATTTTTTAGTGCAATTAAGAAAAATATATTTCAATTATAAATTTGAGATCTAGGTTGTAATTCAGATTCTGTGTTTTTAAAGTGTACTTCCTGACCATTTGCCCAAATGCAATTCAATGGCCTTGTTACAATGAGAGTCTGATAAACTCACTGGTTACCTATAAATGCACGAAAAACAATAAGTAGAGGATGTGACCCCTTCTGTTTGGTCTACTTATATCAAATATGGTTTAATCTGTTAAAGACAGTTGAAGGCATTAGCCACGATCCACCTGGGTATGAAAACTTATATGAATCAAAGAAAGACCCTAACAGAATAATATATCACTTGCTCTAAAAAGTTAATTTGCAGCCAAATTCATTTCTTGGGATTCTGAAAGCAGTGTTTCTATTTTCCTAAAGTTTGATATTCCAAATATACGACTGTTGATCTTAAAGTGAACATAATTCTTTAGAAAGTTTAAAATATGAAGATTTTGCTAAAAGATATAACACATAACAATAATGTACTTATCATATGGGCCAATTTTTAACCCTTTCGATCCGATAGAACGACCGAGCGTTTCCAAAGGAGCTTAGGCATTCCGTATTGAGTGTAAGTTAATTCAGTATTGGCCATGTACACCTATATTGCAATTCAGGATCGAAAGTTAAGACGCTTGCTTAAGATTTGAGCAGCAGCATACACACAAAACTATCTGGTTGTATCACTCTTAATATCATCACTTAAAAATACTATTTACTCTTGACTGACTTATTGAAATCAGTAAATATGCATGCATGTTTACTACTAATGCACTCTTAAAAGAACAAAAAGACACCGTCGGAATGAAGTAACAGCACCATCTGAATAATGTGGATTTCTTTTTATATGAAAATAAAAACATTGAATGACTACTAATATCCTTTAATGGATGCAGTTCTAAGAAACAGGGAAAATCCCAGCTAATACGAGTTGATATCAATACCATTTCATCATCTGATAATAAAGGTTGTTTTGACAATTTACTGATTTTACTTCTAATCTAAGGATAGTAAAAACCAATTTATTTTATTTGTTTGTTTGAAAGTTACATTATCTTTTAGACATAACACCACATCATTTTTGAGATCCAATAACCTTTGATCTTAATTCTAACAATAGAACTAAAGAATGCAAGATGTTGAGTTTCTGTAGAAAAGGTACTCTCTGTTTATTTCAACTTCTACTGGCTTCGCATGTTTTTGTACAAAATAATCTTACCAAAACAAAGTAAAGTTTGGAGACTTGAAAAAACACAAGAGACAACCAGAGCAAAAATCTTTATTTAATTTTTTTTTGAAGTTTTTGATAAGTTTGTGTTGAAATACCAAACATGTCATTGAAAGGAGCTATGATCCACAGCACCATATCCAAGGTAACCCCTATCAACATTTTGTTTATAAAATAACCCTTGACTAAATTTGTTACACATCTGAACTCTTTCTTGTCAATTTATTTGTATTCTTGAGGAAAATTAAAAAGTGACATTTTAATGGCATCTGTCTGTTACAACCAAATGCCCAACAGTATCAGACAGGGTCTCCTGGAGGAGGAGGAGAGGAGGGCACTCATTCTATATTTTGAAGAGGGTGTGCCACAGAAAAACAGGGGCCTGACAAGCCAGGCAAATAGTATAAGGGTCTTGGGAACTCTTCAACCGTGGAAAATATGGGATCTTGGGAACTGATTTGCAAAGCTAAAGTAGGGTCTTCAAACCTGATGTATGGGTGAATAGCAGGGTGATGCATGCAACAAAAATTTGGCAACATATTCTTAAAATTTTATGAAAATATCATTTCTTAACTCGCATGCTGATGATCGAACACAAGCTGAGAGAGCTGCTGATTTTGTTTGAGGAGTCTTAGAGAATGGTGATTTCAGAAAACTGTATATTCTATTATTTTACATGTGAATTTAAAATTTAACAATATCGACTGATACAGGAAAAAGACAAAAATGTCATTTTTGAAGAAAATCTATTTTGAGGAAAATCTGTCAGCAGAATCATTTTCATTCCATTTAATTGGCAAATTTCCAAATCAAACTGAGATACAATTAAAAACTATGACTAATAATGCTTGATTGTATCTACCTCTATTTCAAGACAACCTATCTTCAGAGTTAGAATAAGTAATTTTGCCATCACTGAATTGTCTTCCTCATTGACAAATTATATGCATGATGACTCTGTATTAACAAATCTGCCACGATGCGAAAGAATTTAAAACAAAAATCTCATAACATATGTATTGGTGTAATAAATTTTGTGTAATTACGTAAATCAATAACTGAATGCCATATGTTATTAATTCAAAAATTATTTCCAACTCATATAAAGGTTGTTATGTTTCCTCTTTTATTCTCATAACCTTGGAAATGATATATCTGGTGAAAATGTGGGAGATAATTACATCATGTTTTTTTCATGTTTTAATATTTTCTCTCAAGGGTAGATGATAAAATGTCATGGTCGTTCATTGATCTTTAAGTTTATCTTTTCCTTGTTTTGTGGTTGTTTTTGTTATTTCAGATATTTTTCAAGCATTTTGTCTGAACTTACGAGATGATTAATCCCCAAGAATTGTCCAGTGGTCTAATGAATGTTGGACCATTTGTAATGTGTGGAGAGGGAAATCTGAACATACAATGCCTACTGCTTTTAATACAGATTTGGATCAAATACAAAATCAAATGTTCTCATCTAATTTTTATCTTATGTTCATTTTATTGGCATCACTCTTTTGTCACAAATACAGTACACCTTCCGATAGACTAGTTGGCCTCATGTCTCATCAATGATACAGTTGGGTGATGTTACCTCAACGAGGAGAATCTACCAACAATGATGATACAGATACAAAAGATAAATTAGTATATAATATGCACAAATATCCAAAAGGAAACTGTATCATATAATGTAGAGCAATGTTTAAAAAGGTGATTAATAACATTTTAGAATTTTATCTGCAACTGATTTACACTCTCAGTAATACCTGTTAAGTACCAAATGTCAAGAAAATTATGATAAAAACCTTCAGATATGCCAAAATTGTATAATTTTGTTTTGAATATTGATCTTGGGTAAGAGGCATAGGTCTAGATGAGGTTACATTTTATTTATAAAACATTGCATTCACTTCATAGATTGCAGATAAATCAAGAGAAATTTCAATTTTCTATCTAATTTGTTAACATAGCCAATTTTAAGATTTCAACAACAGGAAGTAGTATTGTCACTGTCAACAACCATAATTAATAATCAAAGAAAACCTAAATATTTTGATATTGAATTGAATTTGAAAATGAAACTTTGCAACCTTCCATTATTATCCCTAACCCTTCAAATAATGTTAACATCTTGAAATATCTGAAAAAGTTTTGGGATGATGCTGAACTTGTCCAATACCCCTTTAATGTGTAAAATATCACGCGATATCACATGTATTGTTCCTAAACTTATTAGGAGTACAAGTATGGGTACTCAACAATGTAGGGCATGTTTCATGCTTTTTTTAAAGTTCTTTGATATTGTCAATGCAGTGCATAACTAGTCAATCTTAAATTGAAACTGACAGGAACACATCTATCACAAAAAAGGAATGTTTAACTCTAACTGCTTTGTGGCATCTAAGAGCAGCTTCACTGAACATCCCCAAACTTTCTTTATCGCTCTTTGGAAGAATTGAGCACCATGTTTCATCTAAGTTAGTTAATTTCTTAATTTTGTGCAGATCATTAATTAAATGAATTTTGTATCCATAAAAGGTGAAAAACCTCCATTATTAGCAACAGTCTGTTATCAACTACATAGTGAGTTCTAAAAATCTTGATTACCTGATCATTTAGATTTTATATTGTCATTGTTTAACATATTGCATTGTCATATTATTAGGAAGTACTAATTGCAAATATGGGGTATGTATTTGCTGTGAGCACTGAAATTAATTTCTTATTTGTGTATATGCAATGCATTGAATAGCACATGGAGCATCCTTCATTTTCAAAATAAAAAATAAAAACTGACAGTATCAAAATAACTCATAATTGCATTATGACAAATTAGCAAGCAACAACAATGAAACTACATTGAACGAGATATTATTACATGTTGAGAAATGCAACTAGTATAACACTAGGCAGAACTAGCAAAAAAATAATAAAATGTATTTTTCTGAAATCTAGAAACACTTAACTGATGTTGGATAAGCTAACAGAGTATGTTTTATAGCAATATTTGTATGTGTCGTGTTTCTATATCTAAAGAATTTATATATATAAGCTTTGCAAATTCCGGAAACAGTCAAGTCTTTAGAGCATTAAATCCTCTGTATACCTTCTAGCACAGCATTTTGATTTCCGCATTTTATTATTTGATCCATGAACATTTAACAAGCTTTAATAGCTTATGTGATGTTTCCACTATCTTGCTATGCCTCATTTGACATTATAGCGAGTGGTTTTTATGAAGCACAGATGATTACATATGGTTTTGAGAGCTACTCAATCTGGTTTACTTGCATTCATATAAATCTCAACCAATCAGAGCTAGGAATTAAATTAAATGATACAGCAAGGACAACAGAGGGTGCTATGTAACCAAAAGAATGGTCTAATTATTTGAGCATTTTGGTGTTGTCAACCATTATAGAACAATTTCTCGGTGTTATTTATTGGTGTCCACTTTGGCATATATCCATATAATTGAACGTCAAAGAAGAGAACACAGTAACAGTCTTTAGCAAAATCAAATACATGCATTACACAACATACAAGAGGACCAAGCCCCTGTTTGTCTTTTTTTTTAAATAAATGAATTTCTGACTTGAACATATTATTTGTCATGTTTTATTTTTTCTTAATGTTGTAATATACGATGCATATCTCTCATCTCTCAGCAAATTAAAATGTCACGAAAATGGTGATTCATCTTAGCCTTATCAATCAAATTAATTGATAAGGCTAAGACGAATCCCCATTTATATTACAAAATTTAAAACAGTACATTTCATTATTGCCTTTTTAAATTAAACAATACAGATACTTATTATAAAGTTCTTTTACAAAAATCCACACTTACTATTTTTAGCACTGAAGTTTTGCTCCCTAATAGGAAACTTTCTTAAACTCTAACAACAGCTGATCCAGCTGATTGTGACGTCATGTTTTGATAACATCAAAATCAGCTGATCATTAAAGCAACTTAGTTGGTAGGCTTCCTCCTCTTCATTCATAAGCTTGGTATTGTTATTATTCTTTTTTTCTCCAGATACAGATAGATTCCCTTATTCTTCTTGTTGTTTTAACATTGTCCTTTGATAATAATTCTGATTCCTTTAGTTAATGATGTGATAATTTTTTGCTACATGGTCCGCAATTGATGACTTATATGTTTTGCTGATACCAACTCCTTTTTTGCAGCTCTAGTGAATTTTTTTGGGTTCAATTTTCAAGATATTGATCTGCTGCCAGTACAGTTTGAAACATCACTACTAAAACAGAAAGTGTCGATTATTTTTTTGTAAAGGAACTTTATAGAAATTTGCAAAGAAAAATTTTGATAAACCTATTCGATGAAGTAAGATTCTTAATACGAAATACTCTAGGACTGTCTAAATAAAATGTCTTTTTCCAAAACATTATTAACAAACTTTGAAAAATAAACAATCATTTCATTTTGCCAATACAACAATAGTTTTAACAGTGAATAATTAATTCAGTTTGGTAATCACAACAATAATTACAAAGAGCCCTTTGGCGGTTTCATCTTACAAGCTCTTGGAATATCATTGACATATATGTTGTAGTGCGTCTCTATTTTCAGTTTAATATTCACACCAATAATTACATGGAGCCCTTTGGCGTTTTCATCTTACAGGCTCTTGGAATATCATTGACATATATGTTGTAGTGCGTCTCTATTTTCAGTTTAATATTCACACCAATAATTACATGGAGCCCTCTGGCGTTTTCATCTTACAGGCTCTTGGAATAACAGAGCTCAAAATTGTAACCTACCAAAATATGGCCTCTGGTCTTAACTTACGAGACCGTTCATCCCATGTGAGCCGTAAATGCAGCCTATTGCCATTTTTTAAATATTTGCAAAGACCATGTTATAAGGATTAAAATGACACCTCAATAAACTTCACTCAATTTCCAGAAGTCAACTTATGGTCCGTCAGAGGTTTTCGGCGAGTAAAATGTACAACTGAGAGAAAAGCGTTCAAAGATCAGTAAGCCCTATATTTTTTGTAGATTGTCCTCAAAATATACAGATATATTTCATATTTCTGATCATTTTCTTGAAATGAAAATTAGCTGGTGTTTTGAAGTAAGCACAAGGATTATGAATCTGTCAAAATAATTTCGACAAATTCTGACCTTGACATATATCTTCACCTGTAGCGCAAAATGAAGTTTGCTGCATTTGCGGCTCATTTGAGATGGACAGTCACATATTTGAAAGATAATGTTATAAGGAATGAAAAGATGAACATCATTCGATAGACTCGAGTAGCTACACTACAAAACTTTGTATGTCTTATTTCATCAAAATGACATATTTCAAAAATTTTGAAATACCCTAGGACATAGGTGTCAGACATTTATCAGGAATAAAGATTCTATTACATAATCACTCTTTATACCTTGAATAAAATACTTTATGCTTGATTAGGTTTTTGTGTAAGATAAACCCAACAAATAGTGAAAGGATTATAATATGTCTATTATCAGCCTTAACACAACTCTAATTTTTAAAAAATCCAGTTGTGAATAAGACTGGTTGATTTTGAAAATACAGCCTTTGCATATCTGTGACCCGTCATATCGGAAGGTACCTTAAGGTCGGCAAAATCAAAATATATTTTTTGGTCTCATCTAAAAGCTGAGATTTTAAGCTTTGAAATGACACCTTACTTTTGGTTATTGGACGTTTAGTTGCAAAGTTACATCCAAATTGGCAAAAGGCATTGGGCTGATTCGGAAAACTATAGTTCTGAGAAAATCGAGTTTGAAGTTTTTGTACTAAGCAAACCTTTAATAGGGAAAGGATTTTTATATCAATTTTTAAAACATTTGTCTTATGTTTTGGATGTTGAAACCTAATTAATATGATAAAATATACTTCAAAGGTAACATTTCTGATGAAATTAGAAATTCGACCTTGGATGTGATTTTTGACTATGCCCAGCTTGAATGGCCCGTATCTCGTAATTTACTATGCCGGTATTAAGGTACCTTTAGATATGACGGGACACATATTTTCACCTGCATCACAGAATGGAGGTTTGTTGTGTTTATGGCTCGTTCATCATGTGCAGTCACAATTCATATCAAGGATTAAAAGGAACCTAGGAATTTTGATTGTAAAAACAGCAATAATTATATGGAGTCATTCGGTGTTTTCATCTTTTCATCAAAATTCTTGGAATCATTTAATTCCTATGTGTTGTTATAGTCAGTGCTTAATATAACAAAGTGCTTATCTGCATCAATCAAGTGCCTCATTTGGGATAAATAGGGCTGAAAATATAAAGCAGAGGATAAAAGAAATTAATTGAATTAATCATTCCACTTTTGCAATGCAAACACAACAATAATTATGATGAGTCCTATGGCGTTTCATCTTTGATATTCTTGGAATCCCACTTTGTTGCCCTCTACATCAGTTACAATGCATTTGTAACATAGGACAGAGACATCTTAAGATGTTGCCATTCTTTGTAAGAAAAAACACATCATTGACAGAGTGACACAGAAAGTGTCCAGATATGTTGGTAAACATTGGAGTTATCCTAACCAAATAGAATAAGAGACTCTGCAAGACAGGCATAAATACTCTTCAAAGTTAAGTGTCACTGAAAATAACACATTCGGCTTATTAAGGTGTCTCCCAGAAACTGCACTTCACGTGACTACATCTTGACATCTGAATGTCCTAATACATTGTATAAGATATCGTTTAAGTGGAGAAGACGTTCAGCTTGAAAATGGGTTAATATAAAAAAAGTAATAAATAAATAAATAAAAAATGTGACTTTTAAGCAATTTTGTGCTGGACAGAAATATTTTGGGGTGATTTGATACTGCCTAAACATGTTTCATTCACACGCAACATATTGAAATATATGCTTTCATTAAAATGATGCCATCTACATTCAACTGTACACAAATATGTCTAAAACTGATATGATATTAACCTTGTGTCTAATAAGGACATCACTCAGTCAGATTATACAAAAGTGATTATTCTATATCCATGTCTTATTTAATCTATAAAAAAACTTATGGTCTGTCAGATATTTAAATGCTAGACAAAGCCAAATGTCAAAACCAAACCTCTATCCAGCTCACATAATATTGTTATAAAAATATTGTTATCAAAAGGGAGGCATGTAGGTCTATGCCGAATAGATGTAAATAACATTTGGCAAGCATCTCCCCATACAGTGAGGTGATCTTTCTCCTGGTACTGTGATTGTTGCTTGGATTTCCCATAAGGTGTTTCTTTCCAGGAGGTGAACTGCTGTCTTGGTCTTGTCTTTTGCTGTAAAAGTTTATGCATTTAGCGCAAAAAAGTGTTTGACAAAAAGAGTGATTGAAATGAGAATGAGAACTTCATTCTATTCCTGATTCAGAAAATAACATCGGCAAATTTTCTTAAAGCCAAATGAAAAGCAGGTGCTCATATAATTCAAACATTTACTGTCTAAAACCTCCATGTTAGAAAACAACTACATCTTGATACTAAGAGAATAAAATACAAGCAAAAGCTGTCTAGATTTGATCAAAAATTAATCAAAATTTCCATATCTTATGCTTTAAAATAGATCAGAGCAAACAATCAGACTGATGCCTTGGATAAAATGCCACTGAGAGATTATTTGATTTGACAAGATTGACCTAGGGTGGCCTGGATACTAGTCCTAGCCCTTCAGATAGTGTCAAATGAACGTCACATCAATTAAAGAAAAGCGTTGATCTAGGGTAGCCTGAATACCACGTCATTCAGATAGTCTCAAGATTTTAATTGACATGTGTTACACTGAAACTAGTACTAGATTTTTTCTTCCATACTAAATAAATAGCCTTCATATAAAGGAATACTTGTATAAATCAGTAGACCTAATTCAATTCTTTAATATTTATTAAAAGATAATGATAAAGTCAATATTTTAATATTATAACAGAAAATGACACCTCTTCAAAATAAACACTTTTGAAAGAGGTCTGACACATCTGGGACTGACTAAAAGAACGTCTGATGTCAAATCCTAGCCTATAAAGGGAAAATAGTGTGTCGACAGGCAAACTGTCCTAAGTACTTGAGTCAAACTGGTTTTCTTGATTTTGCCATAAATAAATTCAAAGTCCAAACTATAAGAAATATGTTTTTTATCTATAATATCATTTCATAAATTTGAAGTTATAGATTCATGAAAATGTGACCCGATTAAATAATTGCAATTTTATAGGGTGTTAATTGACCCTCTTTTATGTGTTATATACATTATGCTGTCTCAGCAGATTTTCAGACATGAACTTTTAAATTTTTGTTGAACATGCAGATTTCAAAATTCCAAAATCCACAGAATTGCTGCAACACAGAAAATTTAAGTCTTTAAAAACATGACTACAACCACAAATCTTTTTGAAAACACTGGCTATATTTTCAGGAAACTAAGACTTTGAAAAATCAGAAGAAATATTCATCTTGTTTAGGAAGCAGGGAGATGAAATGCCATCTCATTGCATACCTTTAATTCAAAATGAAGAACTTAATTGAGATTTCCTGCAAGTCATACCGATCAATATTAAGTGCTAATAGCCTTAAGTGCTGACATGATGATCACTGGTCAGTCCTAAGTGCCACCTCCAGAAGAAAAGTCTAGTCCCATTAGAGTCTAATATAACATAATAAGAGGACAAAATAAAACCCTCTTTTCCACATGCCACTCTAATTCCTCTTAAGAAGTAATGACCATTAGGTTAATGATAATCATGTAGAATTGAGTTTGTTTAGTGTTTTTAAAGTAATATTTAAACATAAATGTGTACCGCCGCGGCAAAAGGGTCAAGTTGTCGGCTCGTACATCTTGCTCCTTGTAGCATATCTAATGTATGGTATTTGTATACATCAGATTTGCTACAATGAGCAACATGTAGGAGTCGACAACTGGACA
>JXSR01S006169.1:14229-32881 GCA_000969725.1 Ophiothrix spiculata
TATTGAATTGATTAAGACTTCATGATAGATTAAGTTTTCATAGAATAATAACCAACTTAAATCATAAATCAAATTTATTAAGCTCTTAGCCCTTAATGGCATTCATATTTAGATCAAAGTCATCAGTACAGAGTAACACTGTATTACGGCTGCTGACCATGTAGTAATTATAGAGACGGATGTTCTACCTCTATGCTATCAAGTTTGTTTTTGTATCTGCATCCTTTTCTTTCAGTCCACCCATGTAGACCTAATCCTTGTTTGAATTCTGCAACTTGTCAACTGAATGGGGTCAATGACTATATTTGCTCATGCCCTGCTGGATTTTCAGGACAGAACTGTCAAAGTATGTCTTATTTTTGTCTTCTGGTTTCATTTGTACGGCAACAAACAGTTGTCCGGATCAGACTTCTGTTTCAGTGTCTACGCCAACCCAACATATCTGACTTAAGTTTTAGGGATAAGTAACCAATATAAAATGATAAACTATGGCATCCAAACGTATTTCACCATGTTCACTTCTGTTTTTGTGTCGACAGCAACCTAAAGTTGTCGGTATCCGACTTTGTTGTAGGGTTAGTGGTCTTGATAAGTTCATGATTTTTGACACCTACCGTACTGACTCGAGTAATGTCCCACCTTTTTTGAACGTGAATTTTGAGCAAAGTATGGGGCTGGGACTTTACGCGAGGACGCATGAGAGAGACTGAACTAACCGGTCGATCTACCGAGGTAATAAGAGGAAATGAAATATATATTGTTAGCTCAATGGTCTAAAGTTATTAATATTGTTCAAGTGAGTCATGGTGAAGTGAATAAATAATATGTATCCAGTTTGCTTTGCATTTCATTGCAGTTGCATATGTTTAATTGTTTGGATAATGGTGCATTTTTATTTTGTAGCAAATGCATGTGCCCCAAATCCATGTTTGAATTCTGGGACGTGTCTACCTGATGGTTTGAATGGCTACCAGTGCACTTGTCTTCCTGGATTTTCTGGACAAAATTGTCAAAGTATGTGTAACAAACAAATAATGCTAGCAAAAGGTTTTTTTTTTTTTTATTTTTCATGACGGTTAAATCAACGATATCCAGTTCTAGTTTTAAATATCAAATATGTTATATTTTTTCAGACTTTTGTTTCTGAAGACAAACTTTTTTCAGAAAGGATTGATAACAGGGGCCGCATCAATCTGTTTCAACAACAAAGGGCATTCTAAAAATTTATGTCTTGAGAAAAAACGTAAGGCTAAAACATTTTCGACAAATAATCTGAGAAGTTCTGGTTGGACAGGTAAATTGGTGTTAACACTTTTAATTTTAGGAAGTCTTTAAATATGCATAGTATACAAATCCCCTCTACCTTATTTGTTTTTTAATCAGTTGACAGCTGTAGTCCGAATCCCTGTCAGAACCAAGGTGTATGTCAGCCTTTAGGAGATTCCTATCAGTGTGTTTGTAGACCAGGATTCACTGGAATCAATTGCCAATGTAAGTTGGATCCAAAAAGTTTCAAATTTCTTACTTTGAAAAAAAAAAAAAAGATTTTTTATTGTACCTTCTGGTATGTGACATATGTTTCTGACCCTTTCTACATTCAGCAAACCTGTGTGTCCCAAACCCATGTCTAAACCAAGGAACTTGTGTGTCATCTGGAAATAGTTTTCAGTGTAACTGTCCTCCAGGATACTCTGGGAATCTTTGTGGAAGTAAGTTAAGTGGTTGGAATCTTTAAATTTGAGGAATGATATCGTCTGGATTTTGGGTTCTGAAATCACAAACTGTGGGATGTTGTTTAAGTTGGTGGATTAATAAGCTTGATCTGCTGCTTCTCTTGAAGTGTTCAAATATGTGAATGATATGATTGATTTCATCTTGAAATTTATTTAGTGTTCATAATATGCTAAGAATAGGGATGTATGTGAGATGTGAATTGCACCCATTTGCTATATCACACTTTTCATTCATTTGAATCCCATATTTACTCATTCATGTATTATTAGTAATCTAATTCCACCAACATTTTTAACACACCAGTAACATTATCCCCATTTATTCATCCACTCATAGCCAGTGTGTGTGACTCATTTCAATGTTTAAATGGTGGACTATGTCAGATAATCATGGGCAGTCCAGTTTGTTTTTGTACCAATGGATTTTCTGGAGATAGTTGTGAAAGTGAGTGTCATTCATTTATTTCACCCTTGTGCACAAATTGTTGTTGTTGTATGTTAAACATTATCATTTATTGTGTTTGTGTTGTGTTTCTTTGACTGTTATACTCCTACCATTGTCTCCCATTTCAGTCAACCCATGTTCATCTAACCCATGTTTGAATTCTGGAACCTGTCAACTGAATGGTGTGGATGGTTTCACCTGTGCATGTCCACCTGGATTTTCTGGTCAAATCTGTCAAAGTATGAGCAAATTTATTATTTAAGAATTTGTTAGTCTTGTTCTTTCATGTATGAAAGTGAGAGAAAATGGTAAAGTGCAAAGGGTTCATGTAAATGTAATAGTTAACAAGAACTACTTAATAAATTAATCAGAAGTTTTGGACAGATTAGTTTCGAGATTATTTTTTATGAAAAGCACACACACTCAAATGTTCTGTTGTTGTTGCAAACTTCATATCCAGTGTATCATTGTCTTGTTTTTGTCTCTGTTTATAGTGGACCCATGTTCATCTAATCCGTGTTTGAATTCTGGAACCTGTCAAGTGAATGGAGTAAATGGTTACATTTGCACGTGTCCAACTGGATTCTTTGGACCAAGATGTGAAGGTGTCTCAATGGACCCATGTTTATCTAATCCGTGTTTGAATTCTGGGATTTGTCAGCAAAATGGAGTAAATGGTTACAATTGCACATGTCAAACTGGATATTCTGGACCAAGATGTGAAAGTATGATAATTGTTTCTTTTAAAATCATTATTTGAATTCAGTATCTAATACCGAGATGTTTTTGATATCTTGACAATGTCACTTTGTACCAAATTTAATCGTATCACTAGAGCTTAGATTAGCTGGCTGCAGGTATTTGTCTCATGTCTTTTTGTAACCTCATATTTCAGGGGACATGTTAAGTTTTTTGATGAGATTTGATACTCAGATTTGACTTACATTTGCATGTTTTGAAATTTACAATAATTACAGAGTAATATATAAGCAAAGTGAAAGCTGTAAGCTACATACATGCTGAAATCCAATGGGGTTAAGTGCAGTTAACTCATAATGTGCATTTGTGCCAATTTTTGCAAAGAGTTCTGTAAAATGCCGAGACAATATGTGTTTATTATATTATAATAGTTGTCCCATTCTTGATCAAGTTGTTTTTTCATTCGACTTGCAGTCTTGTGTTGTTAGTGGTTCTCCATTGATGCCTGTCTAGCATGCTTATTTGTTATGGATTTCAGTCACTTATTATTTATTACATGTTTAAGAAATTTCTGTCTCTATTTCACAATTTACAGTTGACATATGTAGTCCAAACCCCTGTCAGAATCAGGGAGTATGTCAGCCTTTAGGAGATTCTTATCAGTGTGTTTGTAGACCAGGATTCACTGGAATTAATTGCCAAAGTAAGTTGGATTCTTACAGAACTACAGTTATTTGATATTTTCTTACTTTCTGAAAAATTTGAAAAACCATTGAATTATATTTATTTGATTTTTTAGTGAGTTATGTATTTTTAACCCTTTCCACATTCAGCAAACCTGTGTGTCCCAAATCCATGTCTAAACCAAGGAACTTGCGTGTCATCTGGAAATAGTTTTCAGTGTAACTGTCCTCCTGGATACTCTGGGAATCTCTGTGGAAGTAAGTCAAGTGGTAGAAAACGAAAAATTTGTGAACATGAATTAAATTATTTGTATTTTGAATCAGAAACTATGAAATTATTGTTATTGAAGTTGGAAAATTTAATTTGCATGTCTGCTTGGTCTGGTGGTGATTTTGAAGTGGTTGTAGTGTTAAAGAATGTTTTGATTTCACCTTGAAAGTCATCTTGAAATTGAATGAGGCATTCCAATAGGCTGAGAGGAGATAACTACATACGTTTGCTTAGCTACAATAACACACATTAATTCATGTAGAACATACATTTACTTGTGTATAATCAAAGTATATATAATATTAGTTTTGTCTTCCAACATTTTAACACATCACTAACATTGCCTCCATTCATTCATTCACTATAGCCAGTGTGTGTGACTCATTTCAATGTTTAAATGGTGGACTTTGTCAGATTATCATGGGCAGTCCAGTTTGTTTTTGTACCAATGGATTTTCTGGAGATAGTTGTGAAAGTGAGTGTAATTCATTTATTTCACCCTTGTGCACAAATTGTAGTTGTATGTTAAATATTATCATATATTATGTTCATCCTGTGTTCATTTGACATTAATTTTATCATTGTGCTGTATTTGTCTTTTGTATTGTTATGTCATATATAACATGATAATATGAATCTTTTATGTGTCATGTTCCTTGTGTTCATTTGTTTGTTTTACATTGATCCTTGTCTCTCATTTCAGTCAACCCATGTTCATCTAACCCATGTTTGAATTCTGGAACCTGTCAACTGAATGGTTTGGATGGTTTCTCTTGTGCATGTCCACCTGGATTTTCTGGACAAATATGTCAAAGTATGAACAAATTTACCATCTTATTTATCATAAGTTAATCTGTTCTTTCATGCTGCATTATAGAAACAAAGTATAAAAGTGAGAGAAAACTTAAATGACTCTGCAAACGTTTCATGATTACTTCATAATAATGTGCAAGAATTAATAATTAAAATCAGAAGGATTAGAGAGATCAGTTTTGAGATTAGTTTTCTTGAAAAGCAAACATTCAAAAATTGTGGTCGTGGATTTTAGATATACTGTTAATAGTTATATTAGTTAGGTTGTAAAGTGGCAAAATTAAAGAAGCACTTGCAATTATTTTAGTCATTGTCTTGTTTTCATATCTTTCTCTTAGTCGACCCATGTTCATCTAATCCGTGTTTGAATTCTGGCACCTGTCAAGTGAATGGAGCAAATGGTTACATTTGCACATGTCCAACTGGATTCTTTGGACCAAGATGTGAAAGTGTATCAGTGGACCCATGTTTATCTAATCCGTGTTTGAATTCTGGGATTTGTCAACAAAATGGAGTAAATGGTTACACTTGCACATGTCGAACTGGAAACTCTGGACCAAGATGTGAAAGTATGATAATTGTTTCCGTTTAAAAATATTATTTGAATTGAGTGTCATATAGTACTACTTAGATGTCTTTGAAAACCTGCCATCACACTTTGTTAAACTGTATTACTAGTGTGCAAATTGTAGTCTTGTAGGACTGTTGATATAAATTTCATTGTCACTTCAGAATTCAAAGGACATGACAACTTTGTGAGGAGTTTTGATATTCTTTGATTTAAAGAAATTACAGATTTGACTTATACTTGCATTTCTTTGGAAAAAACAACGTGTTATTCATAATCTAAATAAATAATTGAATTATTTAGGTTTTGAATTTTGAATCACTACCTGTGGAATTATTGTTGTTGAAGTAGTCAGATTATTTTTGCATATCTGCTAGGTCTGATGTTGATTGTAAAGTGGTCAAAAATTGGAAGGATGTCTTTGCTTCCATCTTGAAATTCATCTTTAAATTCAATGAGGCATTCAGATATGTTAAGAGCAGAAAGGATGGACATTTATCAGGAGTAACCTACACCTATTTGCTACAATAACACATATTAATCCATTTAGAACATACATTTACTTGTCTTTAAACAAAGAATACTATTAGAAATATCTCCCAACATTTAAACTCATCACTAACATCGTCTCCATTCATTCATCCACTATAGCTAGTGTGTGTGACTCATTTCAATGTTTAAATGGTGGACTTTGTCAGATTATCATGGGCAGTCCAGTTTGTTTTTGTACCAATGGATTTTCTGGAGATAATTGTGAAAGTGAGTGTCATTCATTTATTTCACCCTTGTGCACAAATTGTTGTTGTATGTTAAATATTATCATTTATTATGTTCATCCTGTGTTCATTTGACATTAATTTTATCATTGTGCTGTATTTGTCCTTTGTAGTGTTACGTCATATATAACATGATAATATGAATCTTTTATGTGTCATGTTCCTTGTGTTCATTTGTTTGTTTTACACTTATCATTGTCTCCCATTTCAGTCAACCCATGTTCATCTAACCCATGTTTGAATTCTGGGACCTGTCAACTGAATGGTTTGGATGGTTTCACCTGTACATGTCCTCCTGGATTTTCTGGACAAATCTGTCAAAGTATGAACGTATTTACCATCTTATGTATCATTTGCTAGTATGTTCTTTCAGGCAGCATTATCAGAAATAACAGTATAAAAGTGAGAGAACACTTATAATATCTACAAACGTTTCATGATTACATCATAATTATTCACAAGAATTACTAACTTAATTAATCAAAAGGATTTGGCAGATCAGTTTTGAGATTAGTTTTCTTGAAAAGCAAACAGTCAACAATTTTGGTTGTTGATTTTCGATACACTGTTAATACTTATCTTAATCAGGTTATAAAAAACAAAGTATAAAAGTGAGAGAAAAGTTAAACCTCAGATGACTCTTGCAAACATTTCATGATTACTTCATCAATAATTCACAAGAATTACACTGTTAATAATTATCTTCATCAGGTTATAAAGCTGCAAAATTGAAGAAGCACATGCAATTATTTCCATCATTGTTTTGTTTTCATATGTTTCTCTTAGTTGACCCATGTTCATCTAATCCGTGTTTGAATTCTGGGACCTGTCAGGTGAATGGATTAAATGGTTACATTTGCACATGTCCAACTGGATTCTTTGGACCAAGATGTGAAGGTGTATCAGTGGACCCATGTTTATCTAACCCATGTTTGAATTCTGGGATTTGTCAGCAGAACGGAGTAAATGGTTACATTTGTACATGTCTGCCTGGGTATTCTGGACCAAGATGTGAAAGTATGATCATTGTTTTCTTTTAAAACAATTTGAAATGAGTATCATATAGTAATAAGATGTCTTTGAAAACCTGACATTACACTTTGTTTTACTAATGTGCAAATTGGTTGTAGTCTTTTACGACTGTTGATATATTTCATTGTTACTTCAGAATTCAAAGGACATGAAATATTTTGTGAGGAGTTTTGATTTTCTTTGATTTAAAGAAATTACAGATTTGACTAATACTTGCATATCTTTGGAAATAACAATAATGGGTAATCTAAAACCTAACTAATTAAATAATGGGTAAAAAGTCGAAGGATGTCTTTGCTTCCGTCTTGAAATTCATCTTGAAATTAAATGAGGCATTCAAATATGCTAAGAGGATGGACATTTATCAGGAGTTAACTACATCTATTCACTACAATAACACATATTAATCCATTTAAAACATACATTTACTCGTCTATAAACAAAGAATAATACTAGAATTATCTCCCAACATTAAGACTCATCAATAACATTGTCTCCATTCATTCATCCACTATAGTTAGTGTGTGTGACTCATTTCAATGTTTAAATGGTGGACTTTGTCAGATTATCATGGGCAGTCCAGTTTGTTTTTGTACCAATGGATTTTCTGGAGATAATTGTGAAAGTGAGTGTCATTCATTTATTTCACCCTTGTGCACAAATTGTTGTTGTATGTTAAATATTATCATTTATTATGTTCATCCTGTGTTCATTTGACATTAATTTTATCATTGTGCTGTATTTGTCCTTTGTAGTGTTACGTCATATATAACATGATAATATGAATCTTTTATGTGTCATGTTCCTTGTGTTCATTTGTTTGTTTTACACTTATCATTGTCTCCCATTTCAGTCAACCCATGTTCATCTAACCCATGTTTGAATTCTGGGACCTGTCAACTGAATGGTTTGGATGGTTTCACCTGTACATGTCCTCCTGGATTTTCTGGACAAATCTGTCAAAGTATGAACGTATTTACCATCTTATGTATCATTTGCTAGTATGTTCTTTCAGGCAGCATTATCAGAAATAACAGTATAAAAGTGAGAGAACACTTATAATATCTACAAACGTTTCATGATTACATCATAATTATTCACAAGAATTACTAACTTAATTAATCAAAAGGATTTGGCAGATCAGTTTTGAGATTAGTTTTCTTGAAAAGCAAACAGTCAACAATTTTGGTTGTTGATTTTCGATACACTGTTAATACTTATCTTAATCAGGTTATAAAATGGCAAAATTAAAGAAGCACCTGCAATTATTTTTGTCATTGTCTTGTTTTCATATGTTTCTCTTAGTTGACCCATGTTCATCCAATCCATGTTTGAATTCTGGGACCTGTCAAGTGAATGGAGTAAATGGTTACATTTGCACATGTCCAACTGGATTCTTTGGACCAAGATGTGAAGGTGTATCAGTGGACCCATGTTTGTCTAATCCATGTTTGAATTCTGGGATTTGTCAACAAAATGGAGTAAATGGTTACATTTGTACATGTCTGCCTGGATATTCTGGACCAAGATGTGAAAGTATGATCATTGTTTTCTTTTAAAAACATTATTTGAATTCAGTATCTAATACCGAGATGTTTTTGATATCTTGACAATGTCACTTTGTACCAAATTTAATCATATCACTAGAGTTTAAATTAGCTGTTATGTTGTACGGCTGCAGGTATTTGTCCCACCTCTTCATGTAAATTCAGGGGACATGTTATTTTTTTGATGAGATTTGATATTCTGATTTGACTTACATTAGCATGTTTTGAAAGAAAACCAATAATAAGGGAGTAATATGTAAACAGAATGAAAGCTGTAAGCTACGCACTTGCTGAAATCCAATGGGGTTAAGTGCAGTTAAATCTACAATGTGTGCATTTGTGCCAATTTTTGCAAAGAGTTCTGTAAAATGCCATGACAATATTTGGTTTATATATTATAATAGTTGCATTCTTGATAAAGTTGTTTTCTCATTTGACTCGCAGTCCTGCGTGTCAGTGATTCTCCGTTGATGCCTGCCTTTCAGTCATTTATTGTTTTAAGAAATTGCTGTCTCTATTTCACAATTTACAGTTGACGGCTGTAGTCCGAATCCCTGCCAAAACCTAGGTGTATGTCAGCCTTGAATAGTTTTTAATTTACTCTGCTAGTTATGATATGTGTTTCTGGCCCTTTCCACATTCAGCAAACCTGTGCATCCCAAATCCATGTCTAAACCAAGGAACTTGTGTGTCATCTGGAAATAGTTTTCAGTGTAACTGCCCTCCTGGATACTCTGGGAATCTCTGTGGAAGTAAGTCAAGTGGTAGAAAAAAGAGAAGAAATGTGAATATGAATTAAATCATTTGTATTTTGAATTTGGAATCAGAAACTATGAAATTATTTTTTATTGAAGTTGGGGAATTTAATTTGCATGTCTGCTTGGTCTGGTGGTGATTTTGAAGTGGTTATAGTGTTTAAGGATGTTTTGCATTCATCTTGAAATTGAATGAGGCATTCCAATATGCTGAGAGGAGTGACATTTATCAGGAGATAACTACAACCATTTGCTACAATAACACACATTCATTCATTTAGAACATACATTTATTTGTCTATCATCAAAGTGTGATATTAGTATCGTCTCCCAACATTTTAACACATCATTAACATTGTCTTCATTCAATCATCCACTATATAGCTAGTGTGTGTGACTCATTTCAATGTTTTAATGGTGGACTATGTCAGATTATCATGGGCAGCCCAGTTTGTTTTTGTACCAATGGATTTTCTGGAGATAGTTGTGAAAGTGAGTGTAATTCATTAATTTTATCATTGTGCTGTATTTGTGTTTATAGTGTAATGTCATATAACATTGTGTTCATTTGACTGTTTTACACTTATCATTGTCTCCCATTTTAGTCAACCCATGTGCATCTAACCCATGTTTGAATTCTGGAACCTGTCAACTGAATGGTTTGGATGGTTTCACCTGTGCATGTCCACCTGGATTTTCTGGACAAATCTGTCAAAGTATGAACAAATGTACCATTTTTAGAATTTGCTAGTCTTTTCTTTTATTCAACATTATAGAAACAAAAGTACAGAAGTGAGAGAATACTTAAACCTTAGATGACTCTGCAAATGTTTCATGATTATTTTATAATAATTCAAATGAATTATAATTAAAATCATTAGGATTAGGGAGATCAGTTTTGAGATTAGTTTTCTTGAAAAGCAAACATTCAGCAATTTTGGTTGTGGATTTTAGATATACTGTTAAGAGTTACCTGAATCAGAGTATAAAGTGGCAATATCAAAGAAGCACTTGCAATTATTTTCGTCATTGTCTTGTTTTCATATGTTTCTCTTAGTCGACCCATGTTCATCTAATCCGTGTTTGAATTCTGGGACCTGTCAACTGAATGGACTAAATGGTTACATTTGCACATGTCCAACTGGATTCTTTGGACCAAGATGTGAAAGTGTATCAGTCGACCCATGTTTATCTAATCCATGTTTGAATTCTGGGATCTGTCAAGTGAATGGAGTAAATGGAGTAAATGGTTACATTTGTACATGTCTGCCTGGATATTCTGGACCAAGATGTGAAAGTATGATCATTGTTTTCTTTTAAAACAATTTGAGATGAGTATCATATAGTAATAAAATGTCTTTGAAAACCTGACATGACATTTTGTTAAATTGTATTCCTAATGTGCAAATTGGTTGTAGTCTTTTACGACTTTTGATATATTTCATTGTTACTTCAGAATTCAAGGAAGGACATGACAAATTTTGTGAGGAACTGTGATTTTCTTTGATTTAAAGAAATTACAGATTTGACTTATACTTGCATATCTTTGGAAATAACAATAATGTGTAATTTAAAACTAATTAAATAATGGGCAAAAAGTCTAAGGATGTCTTTGCTTCCATCTTTAAATTAAATGATGCATTCAAATATGCTAAGAGGATGAACATTTATCAGGAGTAAACTACACCTATTAACTACAATAACACATATTAATCCATTTAGAACACACATTTACTTGTCTATAAACAAAGAATAATACTAGAATTATCTCCCCACATTAAGACTCATCACTAACATTGTCTCCATTCATTCATCCACTATAGTTAGTGTGTGTGACTCATTTCAATGTTTAAATGGTGGACTATGTCAGATTATCATGGGCAGTCCAGTTTGTTTTTGTACCAATGGATTTTCTGGAGATAATTGTGAAAGTGAGTGTCATTCTTATGTTTTCATTGTGGTATAAGTAACAGTCAATATTAATATCAGTTTTATGTTAAACAATATCTGTTAGTTAATTTTATGTGTCATATTCATTATATGTTCCTTTGTCTGTTATACTTTTACCATTGTGTCCCAACATTGTGTCTCCCATTTCAGTTAACCCATGTTCATCTAACCCATGTTTGAATTCTGGAACCTGTCAACTGAATGGTTTGGATGGTTTCACCTGTACATGCCCACCTGGATTTTCTGGACAAATCTGCCAAAGTATGAACACATTTACCCTTTTGTATTAAAATGGGAGTAGACCAACAGCTTTGTAACTACAAAAATAAAAAAATCATTAAAAGATTGATGTAACTCACTGTTCATAAGAATTAAAACATGCATCAGATTCGTTGGTCTTGTTTTCCCTACAAAGTAAATGAGCTTTCAAATATCTTTTGTAAGTTTTGAAAATGTTGCACCTTCTGAATTTTGAATATTAACTGCTATTTTAGTTAAATGGAAATATGTCAAATTCATGTATAATTTGAAATTGCCATTTTTATACAAATATACCAGGTGAGTCAATAAAAGTGCAATAATTAGATGGAAGCCATATTGTAAGAACAAAAGCGAGTTCAAGTAAATAACGTTAATTTCTAGATAGATCATGAATTTACCTTTAAAATGGTAAAAGAATGGTGAGGATTGATAAAGGTATTGCAAAGATATGCTTATTTCAATATTATGGTATGAAAACAGTTCTGTCCAAATGCGGCATTCCTCGTCAAACATATAAGTACCAATATCGTATTGAAATTATTGCTTCAGTTGTCTGAAGATTAACTCAGCCAGGTTACCTTACGCAGGTTATTTCAACAACAACAGAATGGATCATTTCACAGAGTGTGGTTTATGCGAGGTGGTGCGTCGACAAGGCATCCTTGAAGCTTCACACGTCTTTGAGCTTTTGTTTCCATGTTAAGTACGTCTTGCTCTTCTGGTGCGCCTGATCTCGTTAAATAAAGGCTTCAGTGATGCGCAGCTGTAGAAGATTGACAGGAGGGCCCTTTCTGTAAACTCTTTGATTAATTGTACCCCATTGATAAACGTCCAGTGCAGAGAGATCGGGGCTTCTGGCTGACCATTCAACTTGATGTCCTATTCCAACCACATGATTGCAAAACAACTCTTGTAGGCAGTTGGGTACGGGTAAGGCATAGTGAGCAGGAACACCACCTTGCATAAACCACACTCTGCGAAATGGTCCATTCTGTTGTTGTTGTAATGACCTGCGGAGACCTGGAACAATGTGGTTGCTGATGATACGTAAGTAAACCTGGCTGAGATAGTCTTCAGATCACTGAAGCAGTAAATTCAATTAGATATTGGTACTTACATGTTTGACGAGGAATGCCGCATTTGGACAGAACTGTTTTCATACCATAATATTAAAGTAAGCATATCTTTGCATTGCCTTTATCAATCCTCACCATTCTTTCACCATTTGAAAGGTAAATGCATGTTCTATTTAGAAAACTGCTTTTGTTCTTACAATATGGCTTCCATCTAATCATTGCACTTTTTTTGACTCACCCGGTACATGAAGATATCTGTTTTGCAATCGTGGATTGATTTATCTCCACAGTTGACAACTGCAGTCCAAATCCCTGCCAGAACCAAGGTGTATGTCAACCTTTAGGAGATTCTTATCAGTGTGTTTGTAGAGCAGGATTCACTGGGATTAATTGTCAAAGTAAGTTGGATCAAAAAGTCATAATTGATTTTAACTTTCTTTTGAAACAAAAAATAAATAAATGAACTGTTTTCTTAAAAAATACTTTCTTAGTTTGTTACACATGTTTTTGACCCTTTCCATATTCAGCAAATCTGTGTGTCCCAAACCCATGTCTAAACCAAGGAACTTGTGTGTCATCTGGAAATAGTTTTCAGTGTAATTGTCCTCCAGGATACTCGGGGAATGTCTGTGGAAGTAAGTCAAGTGTCAGGAATCTAATATTCGGTGAAATTAATTATTTAAACTTTGAATTTGGAGGTTTATTGTTTGCAGTAGGGGATCTTGATCTGTTATTGATTTTAAATATTAAACATATTGAAGGATATCTGATTTTGTCTGGAAATAAATTGATAAAAGAGTAACATGCTTGAGGTGAGAACAGCATCCAGTTAATATGATATTGCTCATAAATTCATTTAAATCATAAATTCACTCATATATGTATCATTTTAATATTACTAATATTTTCCCTACATTTTGACAAAAATCACTACCATTGTATCCATTAATTCATTCATCCACTATAGCTAGTGCATGCGACTCATTTCAATGTTTAAATGGTGGACTATGTCAGATTATCATGGGCAATCCAGTTTGTTTTTGTACCAATGGATTTTCTGGAGATAGTTGTGAAAGTGAGTGCAATTCATTAATTTAATTATTGTGCTTTATTTGTGTTTATATTGTGTGTTTGTGTAGTGATATGTTGAACAACTTATGTGTTTTTGTGTCATGTTCATTGTGTTCATTTGTTTGTTTTACATTTATAATTATCTCCCATTTCAGTCAATCCATGTTCTTCTAACCCATGTTTGAATTCTGGAACCTGTCAACTGAATGGTGTGGATGGTTTCACCTGTACATGTCCTCCTGGATTTTCTGGACAAATCTGTCAAAGTATGAACATATTTACCCTTTTATTTACAGTTTAAAAACAACAGGTCTTTCCTTATTTACCCTTATGTTTGCAATTAAAAAAACAAGTTCTTTCCAGCTTATATTTACTTCAATAGTATTTGAAAGTAGGGCAAAAGCTTTATAATTACAAACAGTTTCATGATTCATAAATGATCATTCATAAGAATTAATAGATGATAAGCTCTTCAGATGCTTAGATCATAATAGTGTTTTATAATGAAACAACATTCAAATATCTTTTGTATACATTAGCTTTTCACCATTTGGAATTTTGAATGTTTGCTTTTAGTTTAGTTAAATTGAAATGTGTCTTATTACAAACTCAACCAAAATTTGAAATAACCGTTCATTTAAATGCCAATTTTAATATACATGAAGACATCTGTTTTGTAATTGTGGAATGATTTTTTCCACAGTTGATAACTGTAGTCCAAATCCCTGTCAGAACCAAGGTGTATGTCAGCCTTTAGGAGATTCTTATCAGTGTGTTTGTAGACCAGGATTCACTGGGATCAATTGCCAAAGTAAGTTGGATCCAAAAGACAATTGAGTTTTACTTTCTTTGGAAACAAAAAATAAATGAAGTGTTTTCTTTTATACTTTCTTAGTTTGTGACACATGTTTTTTGACCCTTTCCATATTCAGCAAACCTGTGTGTCCCAAACCCATGTCTAAACCAAGGAACGTGTGTGTCATCTGGAAATAGTTTTCAGTGTAACTGTCCTCTGGGATACTCTGGGAATGTCTGTGGAAGTAAGTCAAGTGTCAGGAATCTAAAAATCATGGAAATGAATTATGTAAACTTTGAACTTAGGTGTTTTGTTTGCAGTATGAGATCTTTATCTGTTGTTGATTTTTGAAGGATATCGCTGATTTTGTCTGGAAATTCATTGATAAAAGAGTAACATGCTTTAAGCAAGAACATCGTCTAGGTCATCCATCCATGTCGTATAAATTAATCTATATAAATGCACTCATTTATGTGTTATTTTAATATTACTGATAATTCTTAGCACACAACATGTAACATCATTTCATTCATCCACTATAGCCAGTGTGTGCGACTCATTTCAATGTTTAAATGGTGGACTATGTCAGATTATCATGGGCAGTCCAGTTTGTTTTTGTACCAATGGATTTTCTGGAGATAATTGTGAAAGTGAGTGAAATTCATTAACTTTTTGTTGTAGTATAATCCACAGTTTATTATTATTTTTATGTTAAATAAAATCTTTCATCAATTTTATTATTTGTTATGGTCATTATTGTGTTTCTTTGACTGAATACACTGATTTTGTGTCTCCCATTTCAGTCAACCCATGTTCATCTAACCCATGTTTGAATTCTGGAACCTGTCAACTGAATGGTTTGGATGGTTTCACCTGTTTATGTCCGCCTGGATTTTCTGGACAAATCTGCCAAAGTACGAATACATTTTGGTGACTTATTGAAAATATTTTAAATGCAATTTTATACACCATGTTTGTTTTTGAATATTTTTATAAAAAATTAAAAGCCATTGAATGAGATGATTAAATCAACAGTAATCAATGGGTTTCAAAAGGATGGAAATTGTGAATTTTGTTTTTGTTTTCTTGCAATTCAAACAGTTGATAGTTGTAATCCTAATCCATGTGAAAACCAAGGTGTTTGTCAGCCATTTGGGAATTCTTACCAATGTGTGTGTAGGCCTGGTTTCTCAGGGCAAAATTGCCAAAGTAAGTGCCTTTAATAATTCAGGGTTTTATACAGGTACTTGCCGATTTAAAATCTTGGCAACTTTGACACAAGTAAAACTATACAAAATAGAAAACATTTTACACGTCTAGAGTTGTCCCTATCACATCAGGTTCTGACCATACTTTAAAAGACTATTTACATTTGTACATCATGTACTTAATGTATAAATGGATTGTGCCATTAGGTATCCAGCAGCTTTAAACAAAGTGATTTATGTTTGTTAAAATGTTATGAACACATTTTTAGAAAAAGTTATCATATGATTGATTACGTTGGTTTTTATATTCTTTTCTTTATCCACCATTGGTATTCAGCAAACCTTTGTATCCCAAACCCATGTCTAAACCAAGGAACTTGTGTGTCATCTGGAAATAGTTTTCAGTGTAACTGTCCTCTGGGATACTCTGGGAATCTCTGTGGAAGTAAGTCCATTTTGTTGAACTGGAGTCGCATGTGAAATTTGTTTGACATTTGAGATGGGGATATTTTACATCTAATTGACTTGAGATTGATGTTTTGTAATGGTTGATAAAACTATCATTGAAATACATAGGCACAGATAATACTCAAGCTTTAGTAAATAATTAGTGACACAAGTATTTCTTGCTTTGTAGTAGATAACAATTTAATGAAGTACTGAATCATGTAGTTTTTTAAACAATTTTCATGCAATTTTTTTTCTAACACATCTGTTTTAACCATAACATTAAATTGAATTTCACTGTAGCTAGTGTGTGTGACTCGTTTCAATGTTTAAATGGCGGACTTTGTCAGATTATCATGGGCAGTCCAGTTTGTTTTTGTACCAATGGATTCTTTGGAGATAATTGTCAATGTGAGTGTAGATTTTTCCTTTTTTTCATTCTTCACATAAAATTATGTGCTTGGTAATATCCTTAACACTTCTACTGTAATTCTAATTAAACGGAGTCCCTCAGTATATATTTCCCTAAATACTCCCTGCAACACTTCCCAGGTGTTACCAGTGGCTACGCTGATGATCATATTCTTGACGGGCTACTATTACTTTATTAATGATTTTTTCCCTTTTAAATTCATTAAGCTAGCCAAAATGTTAATATTTTTGTATCTCATACGGTATATTTGAATTATCAATCACTTGTGTCGAACCATCAAATTGATGATATGTATACCTTGAAGTAAAGTTTGCATTTTAAGAATAGTTTCCTCCTCCAGAATGTACTTTCAAATCATCAGACTGAATCTTACAAATCTTTGTCACACACAAGCCTTAAAACTACTATTCTCATCACTAGTTTTTGGACAAAATGCATTCTACAAAAAAAGGAACATACAGGTCTAAATTGCTATCTTGTGTACCAATCGTTTTTCTATTTCAGTGGACCCATGTGCATCGAATCCGTGTTTGAATTCTGGAACCTGTCAGCTGAATGGAATAAATGGATTCACCTGTACATGCTCACCTGGGTTTTCTGGACAAATGTGTCAAAGTATGATAAGCATATTTCTGTTGAATTTTTTCTTCTAATGGTGATCACATTTTTAAAAAAATATATGCTCATTAATTAAAAGATTTTTGTTTTACTAAAGGCCTATTGAGTTTTGCAAATGTAGCCTGGTCAGGTGATGTAAACTTAGAATGCATACATGAATGAATCAATGTGACAACAAAGATTCAATTTCAAAATATTTATATCATTTTTTGTACTTAAAAATAAAAAATAAACCATTCATGTGACTAAAATTCAGTATTCTGCGCTTAACAAGCAATTGATTCTTAACGGGCACTTGTTTACTTGATCCAAACATGTTTACAGGCAATTTGTTTTAGGATCATTAGTTAATCATTTTCCTTTTCCTTGGATATACATAAAAAATTCTAAAAACTATATCTTTATTCACATTCAGCAAATCTGTGTGTCCCAAATCCATGTCTAAACCAAGGAACTTGTGTGTCATCTGGAAATAGTTTTCAGTGTAACTGTCCTCTGGGATACTCTGGGAATCTCTGTGGAAGTAAGTTTGATAAATCAGATTTGCCAAGCTTCTTAAGCAGAATCCAAATTATCTCCTGAAGTCCTTGTCATAGAAACTTTACCTGTTCTCCAAATTTTTACTGGATTTAAACAGTGATCGATAAGGATCATCTTAGTGGTGATATTTTGTTTAATTCAAAATGGAGATGTACATTTTATATATGGTGGCATTTCATTAGGTGGGTATGCTAAAAAGGTGGTGTTGTTACATTTTTCGTGGGTTCTCGAACTTAATTTGATGTAAATTCACTATTCCTTGGCCTATTGACTTGTTTAATGTCTCATTTGAAAGCTTACACTTTCTGCTATCTGTGGCCTGTAATTTGGCCTTCATGAGTTACATAATTTAAGAGAAACAATGGTTTGAACTAGGCAGTACAAGGGTGGTGGTGCCTAAGGATGCGGTGCCTACGGATGCGGTAGATACCCAAATTGAGACAATATCGCCATTTTTAATGGTTTGATACTGCTGGAACATTCACAAATGGATTCTGTGACCTCAAAATACATACAGATAGTCACCAACATGGCTAAAATTTGGTATATAATTACAGTAATTGGCAAAGTTATCATTTTTAGACCTTCCTCAGATCCCCTTCCCCCTCAAATCAGTTTTTTGAGCAGAACTTACTCATTTTTGTCCGATTTTGACACATTTGGTGTCAAAATGTTCAGGGTATCAAGCTGCATCAAATAAGAGTTAAGACAGAACGATTTGAAATGTGCCATTTTCTCCCCTTGTATAGCCCGCCTCTAATTAATTGAAGGTCATTAACACCAAGACCCTAAGGGGTCTGTTTCAAGTATAATGTATCACAGTAACTATTAAAGTGTTTAAAACACATCCTGAAAAAATGAACTGCTTACCATTAATCATTCCAATTTATGACTTGTTTTAGTAAAAACGGGCAACTTTGAGTAAAACAC
>JXSR01S006169.1:40046-53662 GCA_000969725.1 Ophiothrix spiculata
ATTTACTTAATGTTTAAATAAAATATAAAGCAAGTACTACATATTAACTGCAAATAGACTGTTCATCAAGAAATTACCATTACAGTACTTTTTAATTTAAATCAATTTGGTAGCTATAATTATCATTGTCTAAGATCAGGTTTGGATATCCCAATATTGTTATATTTAAACTTTTTTTCAATCTTTCAAACAGAATTCATCTTTAAACCTGTGGAAATTGTCTGTCCCAAAGGATATGTCAATTTAATTGCATTTTTGTAAAACATAAAATACATTTTAAAATACAATTTAATTGATGTAGGGATAAAGTGAACGGAGTTGGTTTGCGGATATTCTTAGTTTGTTAAATTTTTGGCATGTAACCACTAAACTTGTATCTGTTTCAGTGGACCCATGCTCATCTAACCCATGTTTGAATTCTGGAACCTGTCAACTGAACGGTTTGAATGGTTTCACCTGTACATGTCCACCTGGATTTTCTGGACAAATCTGCCAAAGTAGGAGGAATATTTTTATGTACTGGTTAATGTTTTTATGTTATGTTTCAACTTTAAAAATGGTTAAAAGGAGAAGATGCAGGACCTCTATACAGACTTTGGTAAACTAGAATTTCTCAGATAATAACACCAAAAGAAGGAGGAATATTTTTATGTACTGGTTAATGTTTTTATGTTATGTTTCAACTTTAAAAATGATTAAAAGGAGAAGATGCAGGACCTCTATACATCTGTAACCGAATATCAATCAATGACACCTCATAAGTCATAGAATGTGCATTCATACATTGACCATTGACACCTTTTCATATTGTCTTATCCCAATGATAATGACATATCGCTTACTACACAGCACCTATCCAATTTTGTAGTTTTAAACACTTAAATAGAACCAAACCATGGTCCTATACTCTTTAAATGAGAACTATCATAAATGAGTTATCCAGTTTATTTCTCTAGGGTTTCAGTTACTAGTACAATGTTTGGCATTCGCCAAGAAATCGTCCAGATAGACTAACAGGCCTCTTCAAACTGCCATTATCATGCTTTGTACTTGTCCTCTTACCAGATAATGCATGTAGTCCGAATCCTTGTCAGAATCAAGGAGTATGCCAGCCATTTGCTGATAGCTATCAGTGCACCTGTCCTGAGGGGTATTCTGGCACAAACTGTCAAAGTGAGTCATTATCCAGCAAATTATCTAAAATCTACTGATTTTAAATATGAAATCTGAAATCCCACTAGAGTCAAAACTCCATCAGTCCAAAACCCCATAGTCCTAACATACTTACCCTAACTTTAATTATTATCCTAACTCTAACCTTAATCCTAACCCTTACTGTAACTGTAATCCTAATCATCATAAGTAAGTCTCACTCTGTGTTTCAGGACTGATGGGTGCTTCAGAGTAGTTTAGTGTTGGACAAGGATTTCTTATAGTGACAAATATCAGAATTCAAAGTTGTAAATTTAGTCTTCTCACAAAAAAATATAAAAATCTTATGTAAAAAATATTGGTAATCACAATATAATATGAATAATATAAGAATTTTAAGAACTTCAAATTGCAATTTTATGTGCCAAATCTACACAAACTATCTCTGCAAACTACAAATAGAACCTAAAAGTAGTAGAATCACTTAGAATTTCTATCATTAGTGTCTGCTTCCATTAACCATTAATTTAACTATTAATTCCATATACAGCATTCATTTGTAGTCCTAATCCTTGTCTGAATCAAGGAGTTTGTCAACCATCAGGAGGGTCCTATGCCTGTACCTGTCTGCCAGGGTACTCAGGATCTAACTGTCAGAGTAAGTGATATGAAATACCCGGGAGAGTAGGGCGGGTTAACCCTATTCCCTGCATGAATCAAGGGGTTTGTTATCCATCAGGAGGGTCCTATGCCTGTACCTGCCTTCCAGGGTACTCAGGATCTACTGATGGAGTAAGTGAGATGAAATACCCCAGAGATAAGAGAGAGAGGAGGAAGTTTACCCTTAAACCTTGCCTGAGTCTTGTGAGCCATCAATATGATCCTTTTACTGTATTTGCTTGTAAGGAGATTCAGGATGTAATTATCAGAATAGGTTAGAAAATACAATCAAATCATGGAGCTTAGTCTTTAACTTCTATTCCCACTTTCAGCAGCTGAAAAAATTGAAAAAGAACAACCAAATAGAGGCCTAGAAAAGATTGTAATGAACCCAGCAATAGTTCTTTGACATTGATTGATAGTCTTTAAATATGATTATGCATGGTGTGTGCATGAGCAACACATGACACAGTGATGTTTGAACGATTAATCATCAAATAACGTCCATTGGCAGAAATTGATAGACACCGAATATACCATTACAGTTTTTACTGCCAAAAAAGTGCCTCTTTAAGTTAACCAATGTGGGGACATGACTAAACTACCAAGAATTTCTAACCCACCTAACCCATCTGAATCACTTGTTACTATCTCTTTCTTTGTAGCCAATGCATGTGCTACCTTCAATTGTTTGAATGGAGGTATTTGTCAAGTCAATAATGGCGCTCCTCAATGTCTATGTACTAACGACTATTATGGAACCAATTGTCAATGTGAGTGTTATCGTCCATCAAATAAACCATATCGTTACAACATTTGATAACAATCTAATTTCATATTTCTGTTTACAATGTTGAAAAGACAAAGATTTGTAAATATATCATACCATTTTTGTATTTTTAATCATGAGGTGTGGTTTTCCACCTTTCAGTAACTTCAAACATGCGGGTTTTCAACAAATTGTAAAAAATACAATTTTGTGTCCACATTGTAACACGATGTCTTGGTAAACTTTCCCATGATAGCTATAAAAATAATACAACGCGAGCACTGATGTGCACTTTACTGTATGAAATCATAAATCATAAAATAATTCTGATGTAACATCATGTCATGTTTTGTGTTTATCATATGATTGTGTATTTCAGTACATCCATGTATACCGAGTCCTTGTCAGAATTCAGGAATGTGCCAGGTTGTTGGATTGGGCAGTTATGAGTGCTCATGCCCGCTTGGATTTTCTGGACAAAATTGTCAAAGTATGCCACAGATTTCTTGTACATTTTTAGATAAGCTAGATATTCAAATTAATTCACATAGACATCGATTTCTCTTATTATTCTTTTGTAATTTTAATTGCATTTCTCATAATGCATTCATTATGATATGAAACAACGTACTTGTGTGTCCCTATTATAAACCATTGCTAAGTCAAAAAATCTTTCTTATTTCGACATATAATTTTGAATTTGGTCCGTAAAATATTGTAATTGTTTTCCTTGCAGTCAACATTTGTTCTCCTAATCCTTGCTTGAATCAAGGAGTATGTCAGCCTTCTGCAATTGGCTTTCAGTGTTCTTGTCAAGATGGGTTCTCTGGAACAATATGTGAAAGTAAGAATGCATTTTAAATAAACTGAAAATTGAGAGTATAAATGGAACAGCAATACGAGTTGAAGCATGACAAAATTTTAAATTTCTAAATGCAGCAATGATTTATGTTATAGCTTTAAAAAAAAGCTATATACATTATGATAGAAAGCATAGCAGAAGAAGAAATATTTCAAATTTATTTTACATATAGAAATGTTTGGTTTCATAATCAATAGACCAGGGTTATTTAAATTAAGAATGACAATATTATTGCTTAAAATACACAAAATCAAATCTGGAATGATCCATCTCATATTACTATTGAGTGTTATGCTGAATGAAGTGAACATTTTATGGATAAGTTTTGCTGGTCAATTCAAGGAATTGCAGATAATTTCATAAAACATTAAATATTATTCTAACACATAATTTTTCACCTAATTGACTTGCCATGATCCATCCATCCAATCATGTGTTCTTTATCCAGCCGATGTGTGTAACCCTTCACCATGTCTTAATGATGGCATTTGTGTAGCTACTGGTAACACTGCTGTGTGTTTCTGTAACAATGGATTCTCTGGACAGTTCTGTGAAAGTGAGTCTCTTATGAACATTGGATTTTCAATTCTTTTTTCAAATTTGAAGTTAAAAATGTCTGCCAGATTTGAATATTTTAGTTTTGGTAACGTAAATTTATAGATTCATTTGTTGTAGGATTGTCTTGTGATCAAGCCATCTGCCAAGATGGCAAAATTTTCTGAATTTGTCATGCAAAACCATCTATAGTCTAATACTTTTTAAAGTATGTACCACATATTGACAATTTTGTATGTATACTCACATGTATGTGGGTTAATTAATTTTATAATTAAATCTAGATGACAAAATGATTTGAGCATTTGTTTGAGATGTGAGTGGTCTTCGGTCTAATTATTTTCACGAAAGTAGCCTGGGTAAATGGGATAAGTATTAGGGTTATGAAACACCAAATCAGCATTAAGATTTCTGGTGCTACAGTTGGTAAAAAGGTAGTTAAAATTCTATCATTATCATTTGAATAATTAGAGGAACGCCCAACTCTCTGTCTTAACATATTTATTTCCTACCTATTCGTTTGCAGTCAACCCCTGTTTGTCGGCCCCATGTCAGAATGGGGGTACCTGTATATCAGATGGCAGCGGCAATTATCAGTGTTCATGTCGCAACGGCTTTTCTGGATTCAATTGTCAAAGTATGGATTACCAAGTTTTTTAAATAAATCATAGCAGGATAAAGTATACTCCATTTTTTTTCTGAATCAAATTGAATTATATCATAAGTAATATTACAAATACATAAATATTTTTTCATAATTGAAGCCAATAATTCATTACTTGTTTAAGAAACCTCCAGTTCAGTGCTTCTCAACTAGTGGCGCATGTGCCAAATTTGGCGCTGGCTTTGACTAGTTCTGATTAACGCTGTAAAAAACGAATAATTCATTAGAAATACTTTTTGGAAATGTGAATTTGATGCTTTAACCTTATAATTTGCTCATTTATGTGGCTCATTAAAAAAGCTAGTTGAGAACCACCAGTTCAACAATAAATAAGTGCACATCTAGAAATGGATTTCTGTCAAAATTTTCAAGAAAAATCCCACATTCGAAACTATATACAAATAGCCAAGTGTACAAGAATCACAAATTTGAAATGTAGATTAATCAAAAAGAATCACACATCTTAATACGAGAATCACACATTTGAACATGAGCTTTTGTCTGATTTCTTTGTGGTATTTTTGTTTTACCCATCAGTCAACCCTTGTCAGTCCAACCCTTGTCAAAACGGTGCTACATGTACACCAGATCCGCTTGGCAACTATATGTGTGACTGTTTACCAGGCTTCTCTGGAACCAATTGTGAATGTATGCATGACTTCTTTATCATTTTGTTTTAAAAATTGGTATTAGAATATAGTGATATGTTAGGATATAGTCACTAGTGGGATGTAGTGTATAGTCTTGGGTTGTTTTGATGCGGAGATTAGTTAATAATGACAAGTTTATCATATGTAGATCTTTGAAAATATATTGTGTTGAACAGCTTTATTAGGTTTTTTTTATCACATTGATCATTTAATGAATAATGTTTGAGTTTAATGAAAAGAAAAAAAAGTTAAATATTTTAGGAGTAATATATTGCAAATATTAAATCATTTTAAACTAATAACTAATCTTTGTTTTCGTGATAAGAGATATACAGAAATAACTTAAATATGTTTATGAAATCGGTAATAGAATGCAAAATTGAAGGGAAGTGTTCTGATTTATAGTAAACTAGATCTATATCGCCGCATATCATTCTTTGATCATTTGATTTAAATCCATGTTTCCTCCACAGTCAACCCATGTGTTCCAACACCCTGTTTAAACGGGGGAGTGTGTCAACCGGATGGCAACACCTACATGTGTTTCTGCCCTGAAGGCTACTCAGGGCCTAATTGTGATGAATGTGAGTTCCCATTTCAAAGCTCTGCTTTTTTGTAAAAACGTAAAGTATCATGATTAGTAAATAATACCCAAGAATATTTGGTTGTGTTTGACCCAAGTTTTGTTTTTTGATTTCCAAAATAAATACAATGTAATATACTTTTTGAGAATTTTTGTTATCACTTGATTCCATGTTTTATGATAATGATTGATGAATTATATCATTCATGATGCTTATAAGTTTCCTTGTAGAAAAAATGCTATCAGAAAAGTTAAAAATCCTATTAAATGAACCATTTTCTTACATTCTGAATTCAATTGATTAATTTTTATGTATTTTGTTTTGAATAATACTTTATATCATATTCATATGATTTTTTCTTAGAATTAAATTTTCTTAAGCTTTATGTCCAGTTATTTAAAAATCAGGTCGCAGTGACTATACATTTGTTTTCGTCTTAAAAATCTCAATTATCATGTTCTGAAACAATCTTTCAATAAAAAATTAAGCAAAATGTATAATTGAAATAGGCCTTCTTTATTTTGCACTGTTCTCTCTTTGTATAATGTGATGTTACCATAGCAATCCATATGCCACCTTATTTCTCCCACAGTTGATCCATGCTCCAATAACCCCTGTTTGAATGGAGGAACCTGCACTCGTATCGGCCAGACTAGCATTCAGTGCACCTGTCCACCTCTCTTTGCTGGGCCAATGTGTGAAACGCCAAGTATGTTGCCACCGCACCACACGCGGTCATTGATGTAGTGTAGCTTTCACTGATAACTGGTTTAGAATGGTCAAGGCATTCTTGTATGAGTTCATATAATTAAAGTATTCAGTAAAGTTTCCTCAGCAATTGCAATGCCTATTATAATAGTATAAAAAATAAATTTGCAGGTGTAGTTTGATTTTTTAAGATTGAGCATCTAAATCCAAGTAGAAACATATCCTTGTACTGGCACCAGTCTTCTGATAAACTGATATAATTTTCCCCAGTGACAACATTGACAGCAGCTTTAAAAATAATAGTGCATAAAATCTTAAACTGTACATCAAAATAACATTCTAGAAATGAACTAATAATATAAGTTCCTTTATACTAACTAAACATCACTAGTTCAACTTATGCCATAAGTGAAATATCTACCATTACATATTATTATTACATCATATCACTTCCCACAAATTTTGTGTCTAACTCATTCTTTGTTTTTCTAATCATTGACTGACATGACCAGTTGACCCATGTCAACCGAATCCTTGTCAAAACCAAGGTGTATGTCAAGTGACTGGAGCAAGTTTTCAATGCGTGTGTCCAGATGGATATTTTGGCAATAATTGTGAATGTAAGTTGCTCTAAATGTTTTTGGTTTGCAGGAAGATTGGGATTTAGCTGGTGCTGAAACACAGCTTGTACTAACACTTGTAGGCTCTTTTATATCATAGATATGCTTTGTAGTCTTGTACTAACAATTGTAGTTTCCTATGTAGATATGCTTTGTAGTCATATACTAACACAAATTAGTTTTTTCTTATCTTAGTTGTGCTTTGTAGTTTGACTCCAATATTACTTATAGGATGAGGCAATCAATTATAATGCATGAGTGTTTTACACCTCTGACATTAAGAATACACTCACATCCCTATCCCTAAAATTTTAACATCCAAACCTCGTATAAGACATTGTGCTACATATTTATTACTAGTACGGTAAATGTGTAGTATGCAATATGGATGCCTGCCAGAGGATAATGTGATGCGTATGTGGGAAATGTAAAGCTTATTTTTTCGGTGATGGGTAATTGCAATTTAGAATGATTTCATTCAATTGGTGAAAATGTAGCTTTTTTATTTTAGCATAATGTAATCAAAATAGTTATGATATAGTTTCAGACTTTGTAATGGAAGGAATTATTTGTAGTCGCAACTATAGGACATTGATACATTGCTTTGTTGGGAATCTGCTTTTTTACTTCAAAATTTGGTTGAGGTTTTCTGCTTTAGAAATCTGCTCTATAGGCTCCAGGTTTGGTTAAGGTGTTCTGCTTTTTTCTTTTTAGCAAGCAATGGTGAGCATATATGCTTTGTCATATTTTATTCACGCTGTTGATAAAATATGTTGGATATTTCATGTCCAAGTCTGTGTTTGGGTGCTTGGTGCTGCATTTGGTGGTGTGTTGATATTGATTGTGTATTTTTAAAGATTTGCTTTGCTGGGATTAGGATATTATGGCTTGTTGTTTCTTAAGCTTAGCATCTTGATTGTGGTATAAATTGCATTACTAACTGGAAAGGATGTTTTGTTTTCAGGATTTTGACTATGACATCTTAAATACATGTCCATTCACATCAGCTTTCCATGAGGCCATTTATGAGATATTTGAGTGTGCCCAAGTGGAGAAAAACCTGCAGAAGCAAGCTAACACAGGAAAGCAATTGCACATGCTGGAACCAGGAATCTGACACAAACCTAAAGATGTAGAGCAATGGAGCTTTGAACTGCTGTGACATCATCAGCCTGTAGGCTGGATTCAACAGTCTATATGCAAACTGAAAGGTTTTTATTGCAAATATTCCTTATGCTCATTCCAATACTTGATTTTTGTTTAATTTGCAGTTGATAGCTGTGAGCCTAATCCATGCCAGAATAATGGGCAATGTATAAGAGAAGGGACTTCATATAGATGTCAGTGCCAGGCAGGATTTACAGGGACAATGTGCGAAGGTAAGGGCTCAAAGGCATCAGAATAATAGCTAACGGATTAGAGAAGGCAACTTCCTGTAAATTGCCATTTTTGACATCTACTTTTGATTTTAACATCACTGCACTATTTTACCTAACCTCTTCCTAGTTCTTACACCCTATAAAGTTCAGCCTTCAAATGTTGCAGATAAGCCCTTTTAAAGACGAGAATTGTTGACTGAAATATGATTTCAGTATAAGCCCAGATTTCAAAATACTTAAAACTGTTTTTAAAACTGACCACAGGTGTGACACATTGTTTACATGAATTTTCATGTAACTCTAGGGTCTGCACTTAAATGAGAAGCAAAAGATCTCAAGGCTTTTATTTTTCTAGGTCAACAACTTGGCAAACAAGAGTTTCAAAGACGTTTGTCTTTGTTGATCCCAACTCCCCAGTTGCCCATCCATGACCTTATAGACCTTTTCAAAATCCATTTGGAAATCTTCGGAACGTCGATCACGTGGCCGTTTTATCAACCAATCACGTACGAGCTCATTAGCATGTACTTTTTTGAAAACATAATTTTCCGAAAAATCTCTCGCATTTGCAGTGCACTAAAAGTGAAAAATAATTATATTCAGACCTATGCATGGTTAGAAGCACTAATTCTGAACAACTTTTGGCTGGGACCACCATATGCTCACTGACAGAAAGAGTGAAATTTCCATTTGAAATCGTCTGATTAAGCTTACAATTACCAGTCAACTCGGAGCGCATCACACTAAAACTTTTTAAAAGTGACTTGTTAGTGCTAACCCCAATTGCAAGTTCGAATAAGTACGCAACCAGATAACGAGAACGAGTACTTTACATTCTGGTTATTGTGTTGAAGAGTCACTTTTTCTGTAGGCAATTGCCGGAAAGTGTAAAATCAGCTTCGGAAATTCTTGGAAAGTCGTATTACTTAGATCCAGTTGCACCTCCATGTAGCCCTATAGCACTTCCCAGTTATCAATCCCTATGGCTCTATTAGTTAGATCCGAATGCACCTCCATAAAGCCCTCTGGCACTTGCAATTATCTCACCCCTATAGCCTCTTAGTTAGATCCAGTTGCCCCTCCTTATGGCCCTATGACACATCTAAGTTGCCCATCCCTGTGGCCCTATTAGTTAGATCCAATTGCACCTCCATGTAGCTCTATGGCACTTGCCAGTTGACAATCCCTATGGCCCTATGACACTTTCAAGTTGCCCCTCACTATGACCCTATCCACTTGCACCTTTAAACCTTACCATTTTCCTAATTGCACCTTCCCTATGACTTCATATGCTCTCTAACTGCACTTCTTTCGTATCTTATTACAGTCACACCATGCACAAATAATCCATGTTTAAATCGAGGAACATGTCAAATAGTTGGCACTACATTTCAGTGTTTATGTAGGCAAGGATTCTTTGGACCAAATTGTGCACGTAAGACTTAGGATTTCTATGCTGACGTCAATATTCTTCCTTAATTATGGTATTATGATGTAGATATTTTATTGTACACATTTATATCCTCAAAACCACGTGCCATAATTCCTTCGAAAATGTAAGGTGGAATTCAGAGTGCAGGGCTCCTTTATATATAATTGTGGCCAGCACCAAGCATTTTTATAGTCAGATCATTGAGTTTTGTCTGAGGAATTTTGGTACATACTTGAGTAGTTTATTATTTAAAAAGAATGTTTTGTTTGTCAATATTTTTACCATTTTACATCATAAGAATAACTGCACAATTTTATGTGTACTTGCACATTTTTACTTTTACTTCTTCCATTTCTAATTGATATAATTTTCAGTACATCACTTTTGAAATTTGTCTGTAATTGCACACATCCCTTTCAGTTCCACTCTCCCTCTCACTCTATCTCTATGTTACAGTGACACCTTGTACAAGTAATCCATGTGAAAACGGTGGAGTTTGTCTGATATCGGGAAGCGCTTATATGTGTTCATGTCAACAAGGGTATACAGGAATCAATTGTGAAAGTAAGACATTAGTATATTGCTCAAAATCTTCTTTAGAAAAAGTATTTTAAGTAGGAAATCTTAATCTAATGTCCAGCTGAGCTTGTGACGTTCATTGCTCAGGGCCAACCTGAAATGTGGTATATATGAGACACCATTGGTGGAGCTTGGGCGGTATTGGGTGGAGTCCCCACAAGCCGCCCATTGAGATCTAAAACTGAGCATATGGCTTAACAAAGTCCTATATAGGCTCCTGGTATGTCCTAGAGATGTACGCTAGATGTACATCCTGTTTAAATGTGACTCTCACTATGAACTGAGCTCCCTGATTTAGCTCAAATTTTAAATCATACCAATTTGACCATTGCCCTTGGTATTATGTGCTCTTAAATTCGAAACAAACAAACAAACATGAGTTTGATATTTACGTTATCGGACCTATAATATTAAAGTATTTCACACCAATATTTAAAACCTTGTTATTGTAATTTTCCAAACGTATTTGTAATTTTCATAACACTATTGTGATGTGTACATGTTAGTTGTGTTTCTATTTGATTTTTTCATGCACTTTCTTGTAGACACACCTTGCACTAGTAACCCATGTCAAAACCAAGGCATTTGTCAAGTATTTGGTGGCACATACCAGTGTTCTTGTAGTAATGGCTTTTCTGGACCAAACTGTGAAAGTAAGGAATTCTGGATGGAATTTTTGCCTCAATAGTCCTTTATTGGTCCTTAATTTCCAATGTTTCAAGAAATGTCAAGCATATGTGTCTGGCAATTGTCTTAATATAATTGATCTTTGTGGTGTGTCCAGTGTCTTTAAGCGGCACTCATACAGAGTGTATCAAAATGAAATTCACAGATAGTAAGCTGTTTCTAATGCACAAAGTATGATACATTCTGTAAATTCACTGTAAATTCATTAAGTCAAAATGGATATGTCACAACTAATTTTGTAAATTGTAAATGAAATCAGTTGTATGAAGTTTATGAAAATAGCTTAGTGTGACGCTTTTCAGATTATTTGCTCTAAAATTGCTTAAAGGATTAATTAATTGATCAAAAAATGGATATGGCTTTAACTAGCCCTTAAGAAAGAAACTTTCAAAACATATTTTCATTCATCTTTTCTGAAGCCACTACTTAAAATTTTGAGAAATGTTCTCCTCTTTAAAGAGTTTGATAGTCAGTTCATCCAGAGTTCAATTTAAATTTTTGATTTCTTTAATCCATGAAGACCAGGCATCAATAAAGAGAAACTCAGTTTTACTGTTGGGTAGACCTTTCTGCTAGGGTACGGGTGATTTTTTTCTTTTTTATTGAATATTTAAAATCAGGCTATAATAGCCAAAAAATCTGAAAATCTTGAGAAGAAATAGAAAGTGCTAATGAATTTTTAAAAAGTGAATTTAAAGTCAAAATCAATAGTTATTTGAAAATAAAAGGTTTATTTTACATGATTTTAGCAAAATTAGACAAAAAATCTTCAAAATCTAAGTTAGTTTGTCCATAAAATAGGTTTTCTCTTAATTATCCTCTAAGGGTATATGTTAAAGTAAGTTCGTATCATCTTGTACATTACTGTTGAATTAAACTTGATACCTTACATTCATTGTTTCAGTAACACCGTGCACTGTTAACCCATGCCAAAACAATGGGTTTTGTACAGTGTCAGGGAGCAGCTATCAATGTTCCTGTCAACAAGGGTTTACTGGACAAAACTGTGAAAGTAAGAAACATTTCTGAAACCATCCACCGCATTACAAAACCATTCGCTGCAATGCCACTGCTGTAAATTGCTTGCAAACCCTGGAACTAACACTGGTATTATTTCATTGCAGCTTTTGTAAACCAGTAGTGTAGCTGTGACCATTGTATCAATTCTCTGTAGCTTATGTTGTAACCGTAGTCTGCCAAATAACCTTATTATCATTTCTTTGTAGCAAAGCATTTCTAATATCGAGCCTGTATGTTGTATTGTCTCATTGCTAATGTTGGTCATTACCCCATTAGTGACTTTTGTCTTGTAGCTAATATAAGCCATTTTCCCTGAACTGACATCATCATTTTGCAGAATGCACACCATACATCCAAACCGTATCATCTCGTTATAAACCATTACCCCAGATCTAACCCTACCAATTTCCATAATCAAGAGCTGACTATTCTTACTATCATCTCATTGTATGTATATAAACCATTACCCCAGAACTGACCCTAATACCATCCCATTGCAGTATATCAAATCATAGGTCTCTACCCAAGTACCAACCCTACTATCATGTCATTGTAGCTATTTGAACCATTACCCCAAAGCTTATCCTACTACCATCTATTTGCAGCATATTAAAGCATCTCTACCCAAGAACCAACCCTACAATCTTCTCATTGTACATTATAGATAATATAAACAATTACCCCAGAATTAGCACTACCATCCATCTTATTGCAGCATGGTAAACCATATGTGTTCTGTCATATTGTAAGGTACCTTAAGGTTGGCATAGTAAGTTACGAGATACGGGCCATTGAAGCTGAGCATTGTCAAAAAATAACGTCCAAGGTTTAATTTCTAATTTTATCAGAAACATTACTTTTGAAGTGTATTCTATCATATTAATCAGATTTCAACATCCAAAACATAAGACAAATGTTCTAAAAACCAAGATAAAAATCCATTCTCCATTCAAGTTTTACCAGTACAGAACCTTAAAACTCAGATTTTTTCAGAACTAAAGTTTTCTGAACCAGCCCAATGCCTTTTACCAATTTGGATGTAACTTTGCAATCGAACATCCAATAACCAAAAGCAAGATGTCATTTTAAAGCTTGACATTTTTGGACCCTTAACACTTACTTCGCCAAAACCAGGCAGCCTATGAAATCATGAATAGCTGCCTAATGTAAAGTGCCAACAATGTTTCCCAAATAAAAGTAATTTTTTAAAATTATATTAGAAAAAAAATCTGATTGAACATAAATATGCTTTGATATATTTTAAATTTTATAGATGAAACTATTTTGCAGTGAAA